>JABVXS010001196.1:0-17323 GCA_013365335.1 Madathamugadia hiepei | reverse complement strand
ATCTCAGTGGGACGAACGCTAACAGAAGAAGAAGAAGAAGAAGATCGGATTATGGAATGAGTAATGGAGGATTAGCGGAATTTTGTCATGGAATGACTGTCAGCGAAGTTGAGGAGTGAGTGTCACAATGGTTACGAAACCTGCTTGCGGAGTGGGTACCAGAAGGGTTATAAACTCTGGTTGCGGACTGAGTGTCACGTTGCAAAATCATTGCGGAATGACTGTCACGAGATTGCAGAACCCAGTTGCAAACTGAATGTCAGAAAGGTCACAAAATTTGGTTGCAGAATGAGTACCAATGGCTTACAAAGCCTGGTTGTGGACTGAGTGTCACAATGTCACAACATTTGGTTGCGGAATGAATGCCTGAAGCTTAATTGCTGAAGTACCAAAATATTACTAAGGTTTTTTTCAAAGTTTTTTTTTTAATTTCCATTGCAACTTTGGCTGTACAAGAATTACTAGTGATTATAGTAACGGTCAAAAAAATAAATAAAAATTTCTCGATTAATTTTTGGAAAATCACAATTTTCCTTGAAAAGCATAAATGCCCAATTCTGAATTTAAACCATTGCGGGTATCAATTAAAGTTCAAGCAGTATCCCTTCTTTTCTTTTGGTTTTTTTTTTTGAATTTTCACTCAAATTGAAAAGCAAAAGGTTGGAAGAATTTCTGGATCTTAATGCCGGAACTTTGGTAAATAATAATTTTCGGCTTAAATGCAAATCCAACAACTCTCTGTTCTATTTATCCTCTCTTCGATCATTTTTAATTGAAGGGAATTAATTGATAGAAATATGAAATTATAACAATTATGACAAACATCCTTTTTTCCGGTAGGAAAGGATTTATCTTGAAAATTTTCATTTCATTTTTAATGAAAAACGAAAAATCCAGAAATAACTGGAAGCCGGAAACAATGTTTTTTTTTCTTATCAATTATTTTTTGATTTTTTTTCAGTTAAACATAAATTTAAAAGGAATCGATTTCAATTACATAAATCTTATTAAATAACAGTTAAATTGAATACTTATCGATTGAATGAAAATTTTGATTGATTTTAACGAATTTGGTTGAAATTGTTGAAACATTGATAGATATGATTTGGTATTCTTTGCCAGACTACCTGACATTTCTAAAGATATCAGGCAATTACGTAAAACGGTTTTTGAACAATTCTAAGGATATCCGGTAATTCCCTAAAACCTTTTTTAAAAGCTGTTAAAATATTTATCTATCCTCTTTGCAATACTATCGAACATTTCGAAAGGTATCCAGCAATTCCCGTAAAACTCTTAAACATCAAAAGATATTCGATGGTTGTTCAGAATTATTTGCGAACATTTATAAAGAAATCAGACAATGCCGTAAAATCCGTTTTTTTAAAAATCGTTCTTAAGTGGCTAAAAAGAACAAATCCCGCATATGATTCGGTTCTAAAGATATCCGGTAATTCCGTGAAACCACTTTCAAACACTTCTAAGGTTAACCGGCAATTCCCTGAAACCCTTTGTTAAAATTTCCGGCAAAACTCCGGTGAAATTCTTTCACACCACAAAAGATATCTAATGATTGTCCAGAATTATTTCTAAACATTTACAAAAAAATCCTACAAATCCGTAAAACCATTCTTAAAACACTTCTAAGGATATCCAGCAATTCCTTCAAATAATTTTCCGGATGATGTTTGTTTTATACTTATTATGTGTCGTCAATTAAGAACAATGAAACAAACCATCTTTAAAAAACATTTGTTTGTTTTTTTTAAATTTTGATAAATATCCAACCATTTGTGTTTGGCATGGATCATTGAAGATAGCAAGTTCGATGGCGTACTTTAATTCACCGTTTCCCTTTAAACGACATTCAGCGCGATTATTCGTCCCAACAACAATCCAATCCATAAATCCATCTTCAGACCATTCATGATCATTAAATGTCAATGTGACTTTGATCGATTGTTGCTCGCAAATTGGTGTCACTGCGAAATTTCAACAAAATTCGTAGTTTTTGAAAAAAAATTGAAATTTCATAATTTTACTATTCAGCATTCATTATTCAATTATCGATTTTGCTAATTTTTTGGTTAAAAATCATGGAATTTTCTTTTGTAAAATAACAAAAAAACAAACTTGTAAATTAAAATTTTAGCATCTCAATTTGATAATTGATGGTGTAAACTTAAAAATTCAAAAAATATTTATTAAGTAAAAGTATGTTATGATTGAGGATTTAAATTAAATAATTTATTTTATAGGTCATTAAGTAATTAAATACTTTACAAGCTAATAATAGTACTGGAAATTTTGACAATTGTATTACTGATTAATTTAAATCTTCTGCCTTATGGCTAAGAAAATTTGCCATCTTTGTTTTGAACAGAAAATATAATTAAGTAATTAGAGTGATAATTATATTGACAACGGTAATATTTCATCACAAGGGAAGCAAGAAATATAATGACAATAATGACGATTAATAATGATAGCAGTGTACAATTATGATAATGATAATAACGATAATCAAAATATTACGTTTGCTATTTGAGATTGTGTAATCGAACCAAATTAGAATAAAGTCTGCAATTAATAATTAATTAAATTATAAAAGATGTACCGTTGACATGATAATTGTGCTGCAATTCCGCTGCCATACAACAGGTGTATATACCTACTACAGTTAAAACCATACAAAATTGCCAATTTAAATTGATCATTTTAAAATTCGTGCAGAATTGCTTATTGAAGAGCAATGATAATAATTAGCTGAACTTCGTCAACATTGTTGTATTGGAGAAATTTTTTGTATAAAGAACAAATGAATTGGGTACCATTTCATTCGAACCTGAAGAAATTTTAAACTTTTTATCAATTTACAATTCTTCCGATTAGTGTAATTGATTAACAGCCATGTCGTTCATTGAGAATAAAAACAATGATCACCATTGATTGCAAAAAAAAAAATTAAAAATCACTGATTAACATTTTGTTGATCACTGTCTGAAAAAATCAATAATCGAAATTTGATCGCAGCTGATCGCGAAAAATCAATAATTAATCATTTTTGGTTTTTACTTTTTTTTTTGTCATTTTTCTATGCAAAACTATTCCGAGCGACTTGCTAGCTAAATAAATTGACTTTAATTTTAACAATCCAAAATTTGTTTTTTTGAATTAAAAACAAAAAAAAAATAAATAAATAAAAATTGGCTCATGAAAGATAATGTAATAAATGCGAAATTTGATGGTTTACAAAGGTCAAAAGCTACAACAATTCTTGCAACGGCAACTTTTAAAATAATTGTGAAACAGCAGCTAAATTTTTATGAATAATTACAATTTGATAAATAAAAATTAAATTGCCACAAATCAAACGAAAAATTTTTGGTCAATTTTTTCCATCATTTTCAATTTGAAATATTTCAGACTTATTGAGTTTTTTTTTTAAAATAAAAACTATACAACAGATCATTTAAAATTCAAATGAAAAATTTCTAAATAATTTTTTTTTCCATCATTCAAAATTTGTGGAAAAATTTTAATAATTTATTTCTATGGAAACGAGATAAAAATGAATTCATAGATTGGACGAAAAGAAGCAGGAAATCACTTCAATTCCAATATAAATTTTACATTTAATTATTTTAATAAAAACTTGTCAATTTCAAGATATTTCCAAGATCTTCTTCTTCTTAGCGTTTGTCCTACGTGGTTTTGGGTCCGCTATTTAGAGCGTCTTCTGCACGTCACAGTTCTGTGCTTAGTCCATAAGCCAGAAACCCTTGCTCATGATTCGCATACACCAGGTCTTGTCCACGCGTGTCATCGTTGGAGTACACCCTAGCATTCATGGCGAATAGATTTACCCCACCGACCCGTCGCTAAGGTCTGTCGGGAACAGATCGCTTACGAGCGATACAAATATTAAATATATTTCCAAGGGTATTTGTGGAAAAAAGAAAAATTAGTTTCAATAATAACTGACAGATATTTAAAAAAAATTTTTTTACAATCAAAATTCATGATTTTTTAATATTTTCATATGAAATTTTAGTTTCTCTAAAAAAAATAATAATGAAATTATTACAAAATCATTGAAATTTTTGATTTAATTTTTTTTTCTAATCCAAATTTTTCAGTTTTTTTTTTTTTGAGTATTTCAAGAATATTTATAAAAAAGAACAAAAATTTGTTTACTCAATTAATTATTTAACACAAATTGGCCAATTGCAAAATCAAAATTTTCATTAATTTTTCTGATTGAAAGAAAAATTAATTACCTTTTCGAGGATGCTTTAATACTAAGGGAAGAATAAAAAGTGATATTAATGAGAAGAAAGTGAAATTTATTCACTTTCCAAATTAACAAAAGTACTACAATTCTGAATTAAAATTTGAATTAATTTTGTACTAAAATTGTTTTTTTTGAAAAGGAATGAAAAATTATTTATTTATCAAATTATTAAAATTCAGGAATTAATTTAAAATAGTCCATACTTTTTGATGTTCAAATATTTCAATGATATATTTAAGGTATATGCAACATTTCATCAACCAATAATTAACAATTCAGTAATTATACAATTAATTACTGGAATTCATGCATGGTTTTTGAATAACGTTTGATGGTTTATTACAAATTACAAAGTTAAAATTAAATTAAATCAAATTAGAAGGCTAAAAAAACATTGATTATGGATGAGAAATTGCATCGTTTGAATTAATCTAAAATTATTTAATTGTCGTTGAGCAAACTTTTTTTCAAATCTTCCGGTATTTCAACGAAATTAATTGGAACGACCTGAAAATGATTGGTATACGATAAACTTCTTAAATTTTCCTCATTCCATTCACCGAAATTTCTTCCTCTTCAGTGACCACCACTGCAGTGGTTATCAAATCAATTAAAAAAAGAAAGAGGGTGTATGAGACAAAGAAAGAGAGAGAAAAAAGTCGAATTTCAACGCTAAATATAATGAAGCAATATTTAATTCTCTTCTTTTTCAAAAAAATTTTTATAATTGCAGGATTCGAAAAATAAAATTGAAAAGCGAAGGAAAAATTGCATAGTTTTAATTAAAATTTAATTCACTGATTAAATACATTCGTTTGTACGAGTCTCTTCGTTGTTTTTTTTTTTTTTTGAACATTTCATATTCCAAAGCAAAAATTAAAAGAAGAGAAATCACAGAGGAAAATCACAATTAATTAGATGTTAATTAATTGATTTATTAATTAATTTCATGTTTCTGCAGAAGAAACATTTTGCGATTTTTTTTTTTCTTCTGATTAAACAAAAAAATTTTTTTTTTGAAAATTTCGAATTGCATTTGAAAATAAAGATGAAAAAATTGCATTTTTTTTAATTAATTGAAAAATTAATTAATCAATTTATTTGACCATAAAATTTTCGTTTTTATTTTTTTAGTAATACCATATTTTCTAAATTTATCGATTTATTCTTTTTTAAAGCACAAATTTCAATAATTACTGGAGAGAATTTGGGACTTAACTATTATTAATTAACTTATTTTACAAAATTGAATTTCGCTCGTTTCTTTGTTTTTAACTTTTACTTTCAATTTAATTGTATAATTTTTGAAATAAGAAAATTCTGGTTCAATCATCAAAACCGATTTTAATTAACTAGTACGAAAAATTAAAGTTTCATTCGTTTAAAAAAAACAAGCAAACAAAAAGATGAGAAATTTTGTTAAATTTTATTCGAAATTGCAGGATATATATAGCTCGTACTCCCTTCTTTATTGTTTGTTACAGCTCACTTCAATTAAGCCTTTTTTTTAAATTAAAAAACTATAAATGAAAAATTTTAATAATAATTTGAAGTGTAAAAAGTTATTATGAAAAAATTCAGAAATTAACAAATGAAAAAAAAGAAAAATTAAAATTAAAAAATTACAAAAAATTTAAAAAATTTTGTTCATTTTCTCTTTAAATCTAAAAAATGAAAGGGTCGAAATTTTTGTTTTCTTTTTTTTTTGGCAAGATTATTTAATTTATTTAAATGCATCAAATCAAAAATGAAAATGAATAGAAAGTCAAACGAAATTGCAAATTTAAAATGGAAGAGCTTTTCCATAAAGTTCTCCATTTTTTTCTTTCCTTTCAAAATTTTTCCTTTTCAATGACAATGATACGAGAAGTGATTGGGTAAAAAAAAAATGTTTTTTTTTTCAAATTTTTTAAAAAGGAACGATTGATGGATAATGATGGTGATGGGAGCAGTAGCAGTACTTGAAGTGGCAGTAGTAGTTGTAGTATTGGTTATTGCTGCAATAGTAATAGTAAATAGTAGTAGTAGTAGTAGTGGTAGTAGTAGGAGCTGCAGTTGCAGTTATAGGAGTTATTGCTTTAGTAGTAGTATAGCAGTGATAAGTAGCAGTGGCAGTAGTAGTAATAGCAGTTGGTAGTAACATTACCACAATTTATACGACCCTGCGATACCCTCAGCGATTGTTGTATCGTTGCAGGGGTCTAATAGTTAATAGCAGTAGCAGCAATAGTTGTAGTATGTAGAATGTTTAGAGTTAGAGCGGGTAGGCAAAATTGAAATCAGTTTGAATTTGCAATTCATGGAGGTGAAGAGCACTGACCACATTACCACAATTTATACGACCCGGCGATACCCTCAGCGATTGTTGTACCGACCACTTTGATTGTACCACAACGGATGGATTGGGTGGATTGAATGGAAGGCACCACCGATATGGCGGAACAGGACGGTACGGTTGGTTGATTTAGGAGGCCAATAGGGATCCAAATGATAGTTTTATTTGTTATTGTTGCAGTACTGGTAGTTGTTGTGTTTACCATTGGCACTACTAATAGCTATCGCTGTTGCAAATAATCCTAATCACTGTTATTGTTGTAGTACTGTAGTGATAGTTGTTATTGTTTTACTATTTGCAGTACTGATAGCTAATCATTATTTGTTGCAAGCAAACCCAACCATTAAATTAGCACTACTAATAATTATTGTTGTTGCAAATAATCCTTTACTTGGTTAAGTAAAATTCTAATGTTTATGTGATCCGTTTTTTTTTTTTTAAATCTGAACTTACTAAAAATTAAAGGAATAGTTTTCTAGGTTATAATTAATGAGTAAATTATTTGTCATAGCAAGTTCAATCAGTTATCACAATTATATTTATCAGTTATCCATACTGGTTTTATCAGCTGCCATTGTTAGTATAATCAGCTGTGATTATTAGATTTATCAGTTCTCACAATCGGTTGATCAGTGTTAGTTTCATCCCTTGTCACAATTAGTTTTTATCAGCTATAATTATTGCTTTTATCAGTTATCAGTTTCACTGTTTTAGAATTCAGTTAAATTTTACATTGTTAAAATGATGGAAAAACATATCAATAATTAGTTATAATTATCATAATTAAGATTATTACGATTTTCGGTGTATGGTATTTGTATCTATTGAAATGTTATGCATCGACTTTTATTTCAAACATTCCAATTAATCATTCTTAATTATCGAGTGTTAACGAAACAACTAATTAGTTATATAAACGATGATTGGGGCCTTAACAGATATTTCATTGAATACAGGAATGATGATACGTCCAATTGTTTGGTAGCTCAGCAAATTATTCATTTAAACAAGAATTCTTTTTTGAACAATCGAAAATATGAATCAATCAATCAATATTTCCCATACTTTATATATATTATAAATCGATTAATATTTCCTATACTGCATATGTTATAAATCAATTATTATTTCCTATACTCTAAATGCGATGTTCATTTTAATTAAAATGAACTAATTTGAAATTTAATAAAAAATTCAACTTTGCCAGTGAGACCAAATTAATGATGTATAATACTACTTATTAACAGTAATGACGATAGCAATGTAATAACTATAATTATAATGATCATAATGATGATAATAATAATCTTTACCCATCCTATCCTAATTCAACCTAGTGAACATATCCCACCCTTAATTTCATTTGAATCGCCTATTTAAAAAAAATATCCTATTTATTTCAGTTGAATTACGCAAAAATCATTAAGTCGTTATTAAATTCTGACCAAATTTCCATTTCCTCGCGCTCCCTTTGGGAACATTAAAATTTAAAAAATTTACTTATAACCAATCAATAATAATCCCTTCACTTCTAAGAATTCAATTCAAATTTTCGCTCATAATGATTTATTTCATGTGTAAAATTGCATTACTTCGTCAATCACCTTCAACAACTTTTTTAATAAATTTTAATTTGATTATTATTTTATTCCAGTTTTTCTAACTATCAGTACAATTGAAGATTTAAATTCATTTAAACCTGATACACCGCTGAGTCATTTGATCTCTTCGAAAATAAAAAAAGAAAAAAAACACAAATCTCTCATGTTTTCGAGAAATCCATAGCATAGCTTCCCAAGGAATAACCTCGAAGCCCATCAATCAATAAATTAATAAATAAATCGATCCATCAGTCCATCAATTAATTTACTATTCAATCAATTAAACAATCATAATCAATGCACCAATCAATTCGCCATATAAATCAATCAATCGATAAATCAAAAGGTCAAACTAACCAACCATCAATCAAAAAGTCATTTGATGGATAAACAGACCCATCAGTACATCAATTTCTTATTTAATCAATCAATCAGTCACCAATTAATTTGTAAATTTTACTGAAAATTCACACCTTCATTACTTTCTCTCACAAAATCGTGCTGCTAACAATGTGGGTTAATTAACATTTTAATATGCATAAAAAATTCAATTGAATTTCAAAACTAATTAATGAATTTTTCTTTTTTCAAGATAATTTTTTGTAAATGTAAAATCACTGTCGCAAACATTGCACAGTTGAAATTTGATTTCGAATTCATTATCAATCATTCTTTTTTCTTTTTTAATCTAAAAGAACAATTTATAGCTAAGAAAAGATGAGAGAAACAGTCATCGTGAAAGAGAGTGAGAAAAAAATTAATTTGAAATGATAATGAATATTGAAATCAAAATTTTTTGGTAATTTTATAGAACATATACAACTGACTTCGTGGAAAAAAACCTGAAAATATTATATGATATGATGAATATTGTCATACAAAATATGTTTGATGTTTGGGATTTCAATTAAACTGAAAAAAACAAATGTGAACAAAAAGAATAGACATCAATGAAATCGTTGCAAATTTTATACTCCAGAATTCCACCAACAATTTTATATTACACCACATTTTTTTCCTGAAAACTTTCATTCCGCGATCTATAAATGCTATTATTGTAGAATCATAAAAGTATAAACATCGGACATATACTTATCATATCATTTTTATCAATCAATTTTAGATGAAGAACTGAAAAGCTCGAAAAACAAGCAAGCACATAGGTTGATTTATAATTTTTTACACCTTTTCTCAACATATCACATTTGATCATCAAGCAGCAGCATACAACTACGGTAATTATCAAATCAAATTTTTACAAATTTCAACCAAAAAAATGGGAAGAATGAAGAAAGCCATTTGGTGCGATAATAGAAAGTATAAATTGAAAGCTATCTTTGACGTAAGACATTCAGCAAAGAAAAAAAAGTACCAAAATAAAAGGATTTCAATATTTCGAGCAAAAATTGATGAATAAAAGAGGTAGCATCAGTAATGGTAGTGATAGTAGCAGTAGTAATTGCAATGGTAATTTATATTTACAAAAAAAACAAATATAAAATAAACTTATAAATCATGACAAAAATATGAGAAAAAACTGATGAAAGGCATCGGTAATCATACAGTATTCGTTTTGATCAACAAACAACGGCAGACCTATTTTGCTGCAATGAAAATGAACGAATTAATTGCTGATTTAGAAAATTCTAATCTGGAATTCATAAATGTTACGAATCAATAAAAGTGAAAAATTTGTTAAAATCACCAATAATCTCAATATTCCAGAAGTTATAATTTAGCTATACTAACAAGGTCATGCTATGAATGGTAAAAAGGTCAAGAAACTGAAACATACATTTACTTACTCAGATTCATAACGGACTGCTAAAACTACCGTAACATAAGTCATTCTATAATTACTTTTCACCAATCCCACACACCAAAAAATAAATGATTAATTTTTTGATTATAAAAAAATAAGAAATTTACCGGAAAAAGACGGAATTGGTCAAAAACACCACAAAGATCGTCAAATGTGTATTGCTGAAGGACAGTGAAATTTGCGAGATCCGCTTTTCGAGCACATTGAACACAGTATACGGGAAATTTGCCATTCACTTCTCGAACAAATAAAATATTCCATACTTCAATCTGAAAAACAAAACGGACATTAGGAGATAATCTTACCATTCACTTACTACTCATGATCATTATGCTTTCTCAAATCAACCAAATGATCCTCAAAAATCAAAAACGCTACAGTCATAATGCATAAAAATATATTTGAAAATTTGCCTGAAATATTAATTAAAGGTTATTGCAATCAAAAGAGATTTCAATTTTGAAAATTAAAGAGAGCTAACTTTCCAGAAAATATAAAAAAATTAATAAAACTGAAAAATTCCTTAGTTTCATCTTACTTTCAATCCTAATCCACGAATCATGCAATAATATTAAGAATAACGAACTTCACAAGTCGAACAATAATGCGATACTTCGCCTTTCTGTCTTGGATGCATCCGAATTGGCTTGTCGTAGACACTCAACATATCAGCGATCATCTTACTGTACGCTAATGATCGTATAAGCATTTGCTTAATTAATGCGAATATTTTTTGATTCGAAAAACGTATATTTCGTGCTAATTGCCACGTTAAATGCTGCATAGGTACCAATGATTTGTAACCCTAAAATGAATGGTTTTACAAATTCCTACGATCATTAAAACAAATTTTTAGATTATCGTGCTACAGTTCATATCAATGATCAAGCCCATCAATGAATGATACTCGCCCTCTAAGAAATGTGCGTTCAAAACCCAAAAAAAAAAACATTGCAGACAAATCTATTATCTTATTCTTCTTAAGGAGAACAGATAATACAAATTTTTTCGAAAAAAAAAACTTACATGGAGTTTGTTCCACTCATGGCAATGAACAGCCAATTCATACTGATTTGGTGTAGGTGGTCCAACATTCCATGCTACATTGTTACACCATCCAGTACTGTGTACCCAGTGTATGCATCCACTGCCTACCCAAACTACATCACCAGCTTTTTGGGTAAATCGGTACACAGGAATGTCAGCTTCCAATAATTCATCAATACTTGGCCACCATGACCCTTTTAGGAAGTTAATTTTACGCCTAAAAAATTGAAATTACTTAGAAAGGCTTTCATGTTTACATTCAATCAATCAAGATAACATGAATAATTGTAATAATTTGTTTTGGACAATTAAAGATTTCATTGTTATCCGCTGTAACTCATCATTGGTTAGATTACCTATAATTACAATCATTAAAGTTCCTAATATTTCCACCGTTTTTTTTCCAAAGTTCCTGGTAATAAATTATTTTCCTGCTAAAAAGCATACTTTTCAACCATTTCATTGACTGCTGACCAATATTCGTATGGAACACAACACCATTCACAATCACCCGGACCAATGTTTACATTTACCGATGCCAAACAATTATTTTCAACATGACCTGGTGTACGTGCACCTGGTACCTATAAGACAAACATATGCTAAACATTATTCTCTCATTGAAATCATATTAATTAAAAATGTTTAAATAAAACACTGAAATTAAATAAATTTCAGAATGAAATAAATATAAATGAGTAAAAATTTGAACTATAAGGATAAATTAATTCCAATACACATGAAACAACATACCTTCATATAGAGTTGAACAGTATTCATACCATAAACAGTATGTCCAAGATGTGTCAACATATTACATGCGGCAACTAACCTTGAAAAAGCCGGCATCTTATTTAACTCTGCTAGTTGTAGCCTGAAAAAAATCACAATATTAAATTATAAATTTAAAATATATCAAATATTTGAGAAAAAAAAGGTAATGGAGATTTCCAAAATGCAAAAGTTGAAAGAAAAATCAAGCGAAACAAAAATTGAGACAAACCAAGGAACTAAAAACTCAAAATGATGTAATAATTTGTTTAAAACAATAAGAAAGTTATATAATTCCTTACTTAAACTTTACTTCATCTGACAGATCAACATTTGTTCCAAATTTGATCAACTTCATCGGCATTTGTGATTCGTCTGGTACGCTAGCACGCAGGCGTTTCAATGTACCACCACCAACATCCGTTGAAACACCTGAACCACCACTACTACCACCACCGTATTTCGCACTTGCTGCTCGAAGTTTTTCAGCTTCTTCCTGAAATTTCGATCACAAAATATAGACACTTTCAGTTAAAATTTCGATGAATTATGAATCGTCACAATAAAATGGCTGAATCATTCATTTCGGAAAAAATCATAATATTAGATAGATATCCGAAATTTCAAAATTCTAATCATTCCATACAACTCTTAGACATGAGAAATTTTTTAGTTTCAGCAAACCCCAATTTCTGTTCTTTAATTTCGTTTGTATGTCATATTATTGTTTGAAAATTATTTAAGTTAAAAAAATTATATATATAAAATAATATAAAAATAAGTCCCTAAAAAATCTTTCCGAAAATTCCAAAAATAATTAAAAAAAATACACTACCTTCAAGCTATACTGAAATGATTGAGCTTGATATTGAGCATAATGAGCAATAGTGGTATAAGAACGAGTACTGTGACAAAGCCATGTTGGTTGTCCAAGATGATCAACATTTTGATCAGGTGACATCCTGTACTGCGACCGTATTTCCACCTAAAAAAAAATCAAATTTTTATTTATTTCTATTTTTTGAAAGCATTATTCGGCAGTTTTTATAGTGGGAATAAAGAAGCAATAAATCAATAATAACAAATAAATGTCTCCTCAACTTTTTAAAACAGGAGTTATTCACTGATTTTTGTTAAATGCACCTCATAAATTCCGTAATCCACATCAAACCAAGAAAAAATAATTAGTGTCGAATGTTTTTTTTTTTTAGTATTGCGTTTATTATGTTCGTTAATTAATGTTAAACTTTAGATTTTGAGCGACATCAAAAAGAGCAATACATAACAGCCTAAAGTATTACATCTATTTTTCCTAATAAACCATCCATAAAAAAGATAAAATGAAAAAAACTTTTTCAAATTTCGACTTCAAAAACTTACACAAATACGACAAGTCTCTAGAACAAAATTGAAAACATCAAAAGCATTGCAGTGATGACTTCGAAGTATTTTTATAATAAAAAATTTACATTTACACAAACAACATAGCAGAATTGCAATACTCTTTGCAGTAAAATGAAATTCGACCAAAAATGAACCTCTTGATTTGGTGCAATTTCTAATAAAGATTTGGTTGAAAACAGTGAGAGATCCATTTTTAAAGTTTGAGTTAAACCACGTATCAATGCAATTGCACTGTTGTAACAGTAATTCTGAAGCTCAATACTATGTGCTTCCTTTCTCGACTCCACCATAATTACAGGTGTCGGTCGTAAAAGCTAAAAATAACAATTCAAACTAATAATCAAATTTCTGAAAGACTAATTTACAACAAATTAAATTGATCAAATTGTTTACCAGCAATTTATTATTTTTAGAGAACTGAAAATCGAACAAACTTTCTCAGGTGAAGACTTCTCTGTTTGTGGTACTTCTCTTAAAGTTGGAGGTTTCACTCGTTCATCAAATATTTCCAGAAATTCACTCGGCTTATCAACCCTTTTTCTGCACCTTTCCATTAACTCCGATGCTGTCACTGTAAGCGGTACTCGAACATCAGCAGTAAGCGAGAACGAATACGGTAATGGAGATACTTCTTTAGTTGACTTTGCCTGAATTAAAAATACACTATTCGCAAGACTTCAAAAGCAACAACAACAACAATTGGTCTATTTCTGTTACAATACACATAATATACCGATTGAAAACATAAATGAATTACTTGTTCTTCTGTAAATTCCTTATTATCATCAGTGGCGGTTTCTTTATTCACCGATTGTATTTCAGTTGAAACAGTACAAGGGATGGTATCATCTGTAACAAAACAAATCAAAAAATAAAAATAAATAAATAAATAAAAATAAAAGAAACGATCGAAAACAAATATTCCAAGAAACTTCCGTTAAATGTAAAATCTTAATCAGTTAGGAATAGAGAAAGACAATATAAAGTTACCATCCATGAGAATCTCCTTTTTAATACCATTATTTGCACAATTTTCTTCAACACTGATTTCCATCGATTCAATTCCATCTTTATCAGCCTGGAAATGATCCAATAATTATCATGACTTTAATATGTTTCATTTAAAACAAATATGAGAGAAAAACAGACAAAACTTTACTATATAAAGTAAAGAAGTGGAATTTTATCAATAATATTAACTTGAAGCATTTATTACTTATCTGAAATCACTTTTTAAATTTTCAGAGATGAAATATGCTACTATTTCGAAAAATTTACTTCGCCAAATTTTTTTTTCAACATTTCCAATAAAAATCTTTCACGTTCAGTAATTTCAGCTTTATTTTCACGCAAAATGTTCATTAATCGAATTTGTACTTCCAATGGTTCGTTCTTATTCTGAAATGATTACGCTGAAGCCTTGGATTAAATATTGGTTCCATGAAATCAAAACTCAATAATATAGCTCTAATGCATTGTTATGTAATAGAAAAATATCTAAATACCTGTGGCAGTGTTAATGGGGCACAAAATAACAAAGTACCGTCACGATAACGCTGCTGCTTTTGCTGTAAGAAAAATTAAATTTTTTTTTATTTCGAAAAACTAAAATTAACAAATAATTTAACGTAAAATAAATAGCATCAGTTTGAAAATTGTCATTAAAAAAACATGAAGATATTTGAAAATTTCACATTCAGTAATCAATGTATAATTTACAGACATAAAAAAAAAAACAAACTTTCAAAAACTCTTCCTGTCTTTGACTCAGCTCTGCAGGAATAGAAAGCCTCCAAGCTTCGTTGAGACAAGGTAATCTGTAAGTATAAAAAAATTCGAAAGCGTGAAAACATTTTGAAGTTTAATCCCTAATTTCTTAACATTAGAACAAAATGATTACTCGCTCGCTGGTAGGGTCCGCAAATTTCCAATCAGTAATGAAGATGGATGCAATTCTTTTTCAAGGACACGTATTCTTGCTTTCAATGCTTCCGGTGCTGCTAAAAAATTTAAAAAACCTTGAAATCTCTAAAAACTATAAAATTTTAAAAGTTCTTAAAACCAAATATTAAGTCACCGTATTCGGTAATTCCTGATTAGGTGCACTTTAACTCGCAGTGATCATGCGTGAAAAACCAGCAATAATGCTTCTGATTTGATTGACCTGGCAGATTGATTTCAGAATGTTTGAAACCACTAACAACTATCAATATTAATAACTATCCAATTAAGATTCAGTATTTCTGTTACCCAAATAAAAACTAAAAACAAAATTAATTATCGCTCAAATGCTACTATGCAAATATTACTGTGCTATTAAATTTTCATCCTCTACATTTTAACAAACCTGGTTGACACTTCAGTGCTTTCTTAAAACAATGCAGTGCATCCGAAAATTGACAATTAACTTCGTACAATCGTCCTAAATCTGTCCAAGCTGCACTATGCTCCCGATCTGACTGAACTGCACATATAAACGCCTAAAAATCGCGAACTGTAAAATTTCAAGATTTAAATTAACGAACCTATTTACAATACGAAAAAAAAAGAATGACAAAACAAAATATGAAAATATGTACAAACGGCAATAATACGAACAATCACAATGTTTAATTGTACCGCAGTTCATGTTATTTAATTTTTTCATAGCAAAAACTGGCTTCACAATTTAAAAATGCAAAATTTTATAACACATGGTGAGCAGTGATTTTGGTACCACTTGTCAAAATAACACCAAGATTGATCAACCTGTAATGCATCCATTGGTTGACTTTGTTGCTGATATAAAACACCAATACTACACCACGTATCCGCATCTGCTTCCGATTTATCAATTGAGTGCCTTAAAAACAAAGTGAAAATTTTAAATTTATCATAAAATCCCATAAAAGAATAGCTATAATCAATTAAATAATTGATTAAATAACAAAACATCGGCTAAATCGGTCAGCCTTTACGTAAGGACATGTTTGTGAATCAAAATTAAACCTATAAAATAATACCACTTATCTGCACTATTCAAAGTACTCGATCATTTCATCGCACTTATTAACAAACACGCTGATTGGTAGCTTTACTAGTAATTAGCTCATTATGATTTTTTAGGAATAAATATCATTCATATTTGCCATAAACGAGTACAATTTCATATTCTTCACTACAAAATAATTTTATTTAAAAATTAACCTGTAATAAACAAATGCGTCGTGTGCTCTGTCCTGTAGTTCTCCGTAGCAACGTCCTAAATAATAATATGTCTTGCCACAATTTGGTTCGAGATCTTTGCTTTGAATGAGATAATTTTCCGCTTCAAAAATTTTTTGAGGTCTCTGAGCCGGTGGACACTCTTCACGATAACACAACCAACCTAAAATAAGCAGCATTCCTAAATTATTCAACAAATCTCTCCACTTCATTGTTTTCCAAACACATGCTTTGAAACAATCCGATAATATAAAAAAAGTCTGTTATAGCAGGAAAAAAAAAAACTAACAAAGCTAACAATAATTCTTGAATGAATACATGTAGAAAAGCTATGTGTCAGTGGCTATCACTTTCACCTGAGGATTGTTTCAACAAATTAGAAAAAAACAAAATAAAAAATCGCTTCAACTTTTTTTAAAAAACCCCTAAATTTTATACAATTCCGAGACTATTTTGTATTAAAATAACTCATTAATTCATCAGAATAATTAGAAAATTACATGGATAATTCAACTTCCGGAACAAAAAAATCAAAAGTTTTTAAGGACTGCAAAATGTGATAAATCAATTTTCATGAAACTACATCAGCTAAACATTTATCATAAAATCTCAGAGTAAAATTAAATTAAGGGAAAAAGGTAGAAAAAAGGAGAGGAAAGGAAAGGAAAAAAAAAATAGATGATACCAAGTTGTCTAAGGATCTGAGCTTGTAAACTGCTCGTCAATTGAACGGAATGGTCAGTTAAGATTGTTCGATACTCAATGGCTGCCCGATCAAGGTCACCAGCAATATCGTAGCAATGAGCTATGTTAAAACGCAATTCAACCTTCGCCAGGAATGTGCT
>JABVXS010001195.1:0-17329 GCA_013365335.1 Madathamugadia hiepei | reverse complement strand
GAATATCATTAAAGAGTCGATTGATGATCAATTACCCCTCCTCCTTCTTCTTCTGTTAGCGTCTGACATGGCACATTACCGAGACGCATGGAGACAACGCTCCAAACTAGCGGACCCCGCATCTCATTGGGACAAACGCTAACAGAAGAAGAAGGAGGAGGGGTAATTGATCATCAATCGACTCTTTAATGATATTCTGGTAGTGGGCGGTGAAATTTGAATGTTCCTGTTGGGAAGTATGAAGATTCTCATAAATGATGCTCGGAAGTTAAGAAGTTTGCTGGTGAGCTTAGTTTTAGTTTATTTGATTTTATTCTTTTCCCATTCGTGGCATGGTATTTTTTGGCCATTTGTCTCTTTGATCGCGCGTTAGTTTATATTTTATATAAAATGTGACTTGGCGATGTAGAAAAATTGAAATATTTCTTAGCAATCTACTTGCTTATTACATGAACCTCGGTGGAATTGTTACGTGGTGCACTGCTTGTGCTTCCAGTTAGACTTGGAATAACTGAAGTTCGTCCAATTTTGATCTGATGGTGGGAAATGATGGTCGGCAGGTGTCTCGTGCGACAATTCACGCTATCCCAACTGATGTTTGTCGGAAGATTTGTACAGGCCAAGTTATTATTACGTTGGCTGGTGCGTGTAAAGAACTAATCGACAATTCTTTGGATGCTGAATCCAAGACTCTCGGTTTGTTTATGGTTGTTAATAATGAGATGGGAAAGAAATGCTGCAGTGTTGGATGTTATTTTCATGATGGTATAGTCAGGATGATATTCGACAAAAAATTTATTCTTCAAATTCTAAACTTCCGATTAAGATTGAATCAGTCGGGGGAAAACTACAATCATCTGGGCTACCGGTTGTCTTGGCTTGCTAAGTTCCAAGTGGCTTAGCTTTAATGATAAATTAAGTTATATGCCATTTCGAAGTAATTACTAAGTCCATATTACTTCACTCAAATATTTTATTTTGACAGTTCTAAATGTCACGGCTGAAAGCTGGAAGCTTTGAACTTATCTCATTGCAGAAATACGAGTCAAGAGGATGGGATATGAAAAAATAGAAGTAATCGATGACGGTATCGGCATTCATTCACTCAATTTTGACGCCTTATGTAATTTTTTAACTTGAAGTAAAATAAGAAATGTACTATGAGAAATTCAATGTCTAAGTGCGAATTGGACAGATCTTATTATCATCAGTTTAAAATATTGCAGTTTTCGTGGCAAAGGAACTATTTTACGCCATGTTTGAAGGAGGAATAAATCCTAATTTTTGGTTAGTAATTCGACTTTCAGGTAAACCTCATTCTACATCAAAGCTGACCAGTTTCTCTGATTTTAATCAACTTACAACATTTGGTTTCCGGGGTGAAGCTTTGAGTTCTTTATGCGCCGCAAGGTTATACATTTTTGTATCTTTTTTAAAGCAAGCTAAATTGTGAGCGCCGTGTTGTTGAAAAGCTATACGTGTCCTAGAACTCTGACTGAATTTTTTTTTTATTAATATTCAGAACTGCTTTATGATTTATTCCCTTCATTTTCGAGTTTTCTCCAAATACTTCATTTTTACTATTTTAATACTTGTCTTTCGAGAAGAGAACTCAACATTGATCCATTTAAAGTTAGCATTTTTGTTTTTTTCATTTAAAAAGAGCATTGTTATGCATTTCAGTATTCTATCGATTACAACGAGACATAGAGATGAAATCATGGCTACAAAACTGCAGTTCGATCATGATGGATCTATAAAATCGCGGGAAAAGTGCGCGAGAACTGTAGGTTCAAAATTTTTCAAGGAATTGGAACAATACAGGTTTCTCTCCAAAGAAATGTAAAAAAAAGTGGGCCAACTTGGTTTATTTGTTGTAAAAATTGCGATTTTAAAAAAGTTTCAAGTTTTATTTGTAGAACATTTTTTATAGTTTTTCTAGGTTGGTACCACAGTTTCAGTATGCAATTTGTTTGAAACACTACCGGTGAGACGGAAAGAATTTGAGCGAACTGTTAAAAAGTCTTTCACCAAACTTCTATATGCTGTGCAATCATTTGCTTTATCTCGGCCTGATGTACGATTTGTTGTTAACAGTCTGGTAGATAAGTAAGCGCTTCATTGTTTGGAAGACTGGTTGATTAAAAGTTTATCAGGATATTATTATTATTTAATCAACTGATTCCGTGATATGACTAAACGAATCGTTTTGAACTCTTGAGGCAGTTTTAGTGATGAGCAAGCAAATAATATTTCTTTTTCGAAAAATATTTTAGTAAACAACATCAAGTATTGGTTACACCAGGTGGTAATGCACCAATCAAAGATATCATTGTCAATCTGTTTGGTGCTCGTTTTGAAAAACGTACAATCTTGGACATTGTGCAACACGAACCGGACCGATCTATATGTGCTCTTTATGGTATTTCTGATCATTCTAATTTCGCTGACATAAAGTGAGCATTACTAGTAATATTTTTTTTACCTTTAAATTTTGTCTCCATTGCCACTGTAGCAAGGAACGTGGAAGAAGTGAAGCGATATCGAATAAATGAAGCTATATGTGTTTTAAGTGTTTTATGTTTAATTTTTGAATAATTAACTATCTAAACATCACATGAATATTAATTGCTTTTGAATGTTAAGATTTCAATCTGATAAGTATATAGAAAACTTTAATTACTACAGAATCACTGGTTACATAAGTTCGTGTCTACATGGACATGGAAGAAGCTCAGCTGATCGACAGTTCATTTATTTCAACAAGAGACCGGTTGATTATGCGAAAGTAGGTTCAATTTAATTCAATTTTTACACCAACATTTTATTTTCCTATAGAAACACTTCTAATTTGCAATCCTTTTTTCAGCTTTGTCGAGTAGCAAACGAAATATATCAGCTGTACAATCGTGGGCAATATTGTATGCTTATTCTTTTTGTCAATGTTCCTCCTGGTACATTTTCTTTTTTTTGCAACTGTTAAAACAGTCCGTATGGTATCCATGATATTGGTTTCGATATCTCCCGCAAATATTTGCGATAGATATTAATATCGTTTTTGGCAGTTCTGCAAATGCATTTTGGCTACAATATCTTCGTTTACACTTTAATTTTTTTAAATTAGTTTCGTTTACCTTGACTACTACCTTACTTTTACCTTGGAGATAATGCAGCTTAGAAGTTTTAATTTTTTAAGTCTGTGAATAATGGAGAGCATTAGTTTTTTTGGGTTTTTTTTTTCATTTTGAAGGTTTACTATTGCATTACACAGGTAACAAGCAGTCCTGGACTAATGTTAACATATAGTATCTGGTTTCCAGGCTATTACGTTATTTGTTTGATTTAGGTGTAAGTACTGGTTATTTAGGCATAGTAAATATTAAAAAGTAGAAAAAGTTTTCGTTTTCAGAAAGTGTTGATGTCAACGTATCACCGGATAAACGTTCAGTATTCTTCGAACGAGAAAAGGAACTGTTTGCCTTGTTACGTGCTTCGTTACTGGCGACATTTGCGCCATATCTTGGGCATGTAGGCACTTCAAATCGATTTGCTGGTGCTAGTGCTGATGATCAATCACATTTAGGTTCATTTTTTTGCAGGTTTATATGTGGATGTAAAATTATTAGCCTTCCCTTTTTCAGTCTTGCTCTATTTTATTTGATAATCAGTGTAGTCATCGAAATGATAAATATAACTTACATTGGAGTTCGCTGAGGTAGATTATGCCAGAACCCAACGGACATAATTAAAACTGATAAAAAGTGGTCTGAGAAAAAACTGCTGTTCGCCGGAGGGTTAGGATTAGGTCTGTCGAATTATTAGGAGCTAGCCATGGTTTTGTAAATGCGGTGTCATGAATATGGCATTGCTGCCATCTGGCATGTATCAGGTGATGTGGTAAATTATTCCTTGAAAGCTTTGTAAATATCATTTTGTCAATATTAATTACAGGCGCTAAGAAACTATGAATTTTGTTCAAAAACCTCAAATTTTTAGAACAAAATTTTCAAAAAATAAGTAATGGTTATGATCGGCTAAAACATCTTTGTTGTGTCCTAAAATATATGTTGATTCGATTGATTTGATTTTAGAATCCGTAAACGACTCCTTCATTGATTTAACCCAACTAAATGAAAATGATGATTCACTTGAAATGTCCAGACAAGATTTCCAGTCGTCTTCCGAGTCAAAAAACACTGGTCTGTTGGAAGCCATCACTTTTTCTAGAGAGAAATCACGTGGACCGAGTATAGATCTTTCAAACTTCAAAGGCAAATTTCAAGTTCTTTGGACTGGTGGAATTAGCTTTGGAAACTGATCGAGGAAAGAGAGTTTGAGAAATTAAATTTTTTTCACACTACGTATTTATAGTTCCATTTCCAACTTTTTATCTGAAAGATCTCATTGAAAACAAATTCACTATCTCTAGAGTTACTAATATTCGAGAGATAATCACGTTGATTGCAAAGCGGTTCTTTGGCTTCCAGTTAGTTTCTGTTTTTTCCAATTTTAAGATATTTGGACGGATTTTTGTTTTAATTTGATCTGTAATTTTACGGTAATTGAGTAAAAAGTTTGCTTAGTCTTTCCAGAAAATTTGGAAAAAACTAGAAAAAGGTCTGCGTTGAAAAATTGCTCTGAAAAGCTAGCTCATGACCAAAAACGACCTGCAGCAAATTTGTTCGAGAAATTTGCATTCAAAGTGATACCGCATATTTCCAATGAGATTGAGACTGGCAGATGTACGACTAACGACGAAGTATCCCATGCCCATGTATCTTCATATGTTCACCAAGGAGAAATCGATATTAGGTCAGCTTATTTGTTTTCTTAACTTCGTGATACGCATTGATTCATTTATTTTGCTTAATATCACATAGCTTGAACATTGGAATATCATTGCTGAGAGACTTCCTGTAACTGAATTATGACCATGACATTTGCGAATCAAATGGAAGCAACTGACGGCGACAAAAATTTTAAGTAGTACAATTTGCAAAAGATACCAAAGGAAAATCTTGTCCCATCTATTTTAAAATATATCGCATATCTTACTTTCGGATTAATATTAAAAATTTGTAGAGAAGCATCGTTACGAACAGTGGTAGCGGGTGCATCGAAAGATGAGAATGTTGCGGTAGTAACACAAGACGATTCTGATTTTCCGAATCTTAGCGATAATGATGATGATGATGACGGTGTTTCTGTTATAGCTGTAAAGGAAGACCAAGCAAGTGTTTATTTCTTTGAATCACTTTTCTTTTGCTTAAAAAAATCATCAACAATCGTCAATCATTTTTTGATTTTGCTTAATGGTACTTAGTAGGTTTTCGGTTATTATCGGTAACGCATATTTTTGGTTATTTTCTCTTCTTTATTGTTTCAAACTCTCACTTTTTCAAATAATGTTTGGAACAAAAGAGCCATAATTAAAATAGTGATCTGCAGAATTTGAAGAAATATCCATTTTAAGAATTTCACAACTTTGGAAGAGAATAATTGTGATATTGCACGTCGTACACATCAGACAATATCATTTTCAATGTCGGATTTCAAAAATCGAATGAACAGCGTGAGTGCTTCTAACTTTTTTCTGTTTAAAAAATATATAAATGCATTATTTTTGCATTAAATTCTTTTTTTTTCCTTTTTCAACCTCTAATAGAAATTTTTTCATCATTCTATTTTACAGTTGCATCTAAAAGGGTCGAAAACTCTATCAAGTTGTAGTGATGCTAATGAAACAGGAAAACAATTACATATGGGTTTCCGTGTTGACAATCCCGAAACAGCAGAAATTGAATTGGCTGCTTATATCTCGTCAGTTCTACTTTTTGCTTCCTTTGTCTTTGTTTATCAGCACATACAGAAATCTGAGACGATTTTCTTGCAACTTTATTGGATAAGTCAAAAAGTAATCTCAAATTTGTTAGGAAAAAAGATTTTGAATCAATGGAAATACTGGGACAGTTCAATAAAGGCTTCATTATCGTGCGGCTAAATAACAATCTTTTCATTGTCGATCAACATGCTAGCGATGAGAAATATAATTTTGAACGATTCCAGAAAAAAGCACGCATACAAACCCAACGCTTAATCAGGTCCTTGTTAAAACTTATTTAATATTTCAAATATTTTGAATACAGTGATCAATTTTAAATTATTTAAAAAGAACCGAAGAACCAACTCTTTGAAAGTCTCTTTCAACAACAGTTTTATTGTTCCCCATGCATATTAGCTTATTCGACAGATTTGCAAAGTGTTATGTTGTACACATTAAAATTCACCTAGTTTTCATGATTTAAACCTATGAATTCTTTCCAGTCCTCGTGTTTTGGATCTTGGAGTAGTAAAGGAAGCAATATTACGCGATAATGTTGATATATTCAATTACAACGGATTCGAATTTCGATTCGACGGTGAAGGTATCACTAATTGGTATTGAGCATAATTTTTTTGGTTTATTGGTTTTTATCGAAGTTTCCAAAGTTCTCGAACATTATTCTGAATTTTAAACTTTTATCGTTTCATGTTCAACTTTAAATTCGTTAACAACAGTTTTTCAGTTTTTTTTCGCAGAATTATGTTTCTTCTTATTAAGTCATAAATTCGGTAACCCTGCGATATCTTTTCTAATAATTTTTACAGAAGTTGCTGGTAAGCGTACATTACTGACTGCAGTACCAGTTCTTCAAAGTTGGCAGTTCAGTATATCAGGTATGATGTTTTAGGTGTTACCCACTTTTTTTCTTCCTAGAAAAAATAAAAAACGTTCTATTCGTATCGAGGAGTTATGGAAGAAAGAATTTCTCTCCAGTTTATATGCTCTCAGCCTTTCCACAGTCATAATCATATTATTAATGCATCGTATAAAAAATTATCCTTTATTAGTAACCTCGCTTTCACAAGTTTTTTGTTGTGGTAGATTATAAATTGTATAAGTCTTTCTGTGTGCATGTGTATTGTTGCAGTGAATAAATAGACGAGTAGGGTAAAAACCTCTTGAGAGTGCTACGTAAATAATCCCAAAGTGTCAATGCATTTGGAATTGTTGTGAAATCTGTCTATCGAAATTGTGAGACCTTGTGTCACTCTTTGTAGACATTTCATTAATTATTGTCTGGAATATCTCTCTGAAGGAGACTTTTGCGCTTGCGAATTTCCTGAACTGATTTTAAGATATTGATGAGATGCTCTCTGTACTATGCGATTTCCCAGGAATGATGTATCGGCCAGCAAAATTGCAGAAACTTTTTGCTTCACGAGCATGCCGTAAATCGGTTATGATTGGTAGCTCGCTTACAATGCAACAAATGATTAAAGTATGCTGCTTTCTGGATTTTTGCTCTTAAGGAACATTTATTACTCATGACTAATATAGCATATTTTTTGTAATGAATTTCTCAAACACCTTGTACTTACCTTTTTTGCTATCGTCTCAAATCCATGAAACGATAGATTCTTATAACAATTGTCTTGCACCCATGTTCAAGTAGTATTTTTCTAATTATTCTTTGTGACACGTACTGTATTCGCATTTATATCTTGAACTATTAGTTCTCTAACATTCAAAAAATTCATAGGCAGATTTTATCTCTTATCCATGTGGATTTTATGGATGTATTGTTTTCCTTGTTTCATTTTTTTTAGATTGTTCGTCATCTTGGGACGCTTGATCATCCATGGGTAAATCTCCTATCGTTTATATTTTTTAATGAAATGATTGGAATTTAAAGATTCATTAATGTAGGATTCTTTGCAAATTTTTAGAAGGTGTGCTTTGACTACAAGTAGTTAATTAATGAATTGTACCTAATATTCTTGCATGACGTTGACTTATTCGAGTCCCCGTTATATACGTGGCAAGACGGTTTCTTTAAGCAATTTTCGAGTGATTAAGATGAATTAAATTACAAGCCGTAACTAGAATTAGTTTTGTGTCGAGTATCTTGTAAAGCTGTTCGGAATGCCTAATTGATTCTGCTACCGATCGAATGCCATTATTTTAATACGCCTTTCTAAATAAGCTTTTGATTGCACACAAACTGATCGTATACACAGATTTTCGACAAGGCGATTTCATTTCAGAATTGTCCTCATGGGAGGCCAACGCTTCGGCATCTCTGTGCGCTTGAATCGAAAGCACCTGATTAAATTAAGATGTTCTTAATATGTCTTCAATGATTAGGTAGAATTTTCTAGTTGTCAAGAATTTATTTTTATTGCTGCATAATCTCATTTAACTACATATATGCGTGTCGCATTTAACTTTTTATCACCGAAATTTTTGATCCTTCCTGGTTTAACTGTCAAAGGAAGAATATGCTTCTACAATATTCCATTCTTCTATATTACAAATTATGATTTTTTGCTTTGAATGTTTAGAAAACATGTAAGCGAAATTCATGCCAGAGGAGCATTCTCATTTCCAGAAATTCAAAGCTTTTTAACAGATTTTATGTATTTTTAAATCAAGGGACGTAGTGAACTGCAATGTATCTTGTTTTTCAATTATTCATCTAAGCAACCAAGTTCAGAATGCAGTTATGTCCATCGTCGGATGGATGCTTGGTATACGGCTAATTGCTTTAAAATTTTTAACGGTCTTGTTTTTTTTTTCTTTGCCGTTTCATTTTTCAGGATTTTCATTGCTTTGTTCATTACTTCTAATCATGAAAATTTACAGATGTTTTTAAATCTGTACAAAATAAATGAATATTTTTATCTTATCGGTTTTGTTCTGCCACTGCCATTTTGTTGATAAATGGGATTTATTAAAATTGCCAAAAATGTGAAGATAGGAGAGCAGGAAAAAAAGGCATAAATGGTCGTCAGCGTAATTTACGGGCTGTCAGTGCTATCCATTTCCAATTTAGTTATCGTCAATTTTTTGCTGCGGAAGTATCAGATTGTCGGAAGTTATCAAAGAGTTGAAGAACTGTAAAATTTTTGTTTCACAAACTTCGATAAGATGATAAGAAAAGATCAGTCGTGTCCAGAACTTGAGCTTAGTGATTGGCAAACTTATTCAAGTTTAAGTCAGTTGTTACCATTTAAAAATAGAAAATTACATAAGAAACCAGAAGATAGAGATCAGATGTTGATCAGTAAAAGACTTATCGGTGTAAGGCTGAGTTAAGAAGCTTTTCGGCGCGAATTTACAATAAATTTGAAGTTTGATATTAGTGTTATTATCATTTTATGTTGGAAAATGTTGTTATCAGCTCAGCGGAATTTTTGACAAATCTTCCAAAAATTCTTTAAACTATTAACTTTTTGAAAAGTTAAACATCTTTTTATATCGTTCACGTTTATATCACTGAGTTGCGTGGAGCTCACGCAGGAGAGATGCGCAATATTGACCATTCGATTGTTTGATCTTTTCCGAGTATAAAGTGATAAGTTCTCTTTTTTCTGAAATTCAATTCTGATTAAAAATTTGCAAAACATTCTGCTCTTTAAATGACGTGTTCAAGATTAATGAATTAATTAACAATCGACGACATCAAATTAAGTAACAACCAGTTAACATTCACAGTTCAAAATTAAATTTCCGCTTCTTTGTCACCGAAAGCATATTAACTAATTTGTTTAACAGAAATTTTTTCGTTTTTTCCGGAAAAAGTTTAGAAATAAAAAAAGCTCGCAAGCATGTGTTTGGCATATAGCAAAGTGTGTCGTCCCGTGGCACTGTGATGTGTGACGTTGTTTTCCTTCGAAATGAAAATTTTCCTGTTTGTTCCAATTAGTAATTACGAATCAAAAATAGGAAAGCGAATGTTTTCTTATTGCTTTTAACTTAATTTTCAATTCTGATAAAAAAAACGCTGAAAGTACAAAAACGAATAAAATATTTTTTTCAAAAACAAATTTCTTGCAATTTCGAAGAAGGAAATATACCGAAAATTTGATTTAATTTTATATTATTATTATTGTTATTGTTATTATAGCAATTATTATCCCAAACATTGTCAGTTTGCTTCACACCTGCCTGATGTTCAGAGACATTTTTGCTAAATTTATCTTATTTCCTGTCTGTTTTCAACTTACTCATGGCCACCGATTTCAGTAATTAATTACTTTATCGTTTTATTAACCTTTTTGATTAATATTGATATCAATAACACTGACCTTTTTGATTAGTATTGACGTCAATATGACTGATCTTTGTGATTAATATTTGCATCAATTGTAAGCGGTCGCTTCTCGACGACAGATCTTAGCGACGGGTCGGTTGGGCAAATCTAGTCGCAGTCGC
The DNA here is from genome assembly GCA_013365335.1 of Madathamugadia hiepei. Lineage (NCBI taxonomy): Eukaryota > Metazoa > Nematoda > Chromadorea > Rhabditida > Onchocercidae > Madathamugadia > Madathamugadia hiepei. The sequence goes on along the minus strand of JABVXS010001195.1, from coordinate 7,071 downwards.
ATGTATGCCGGAGCGTACTCCAACGATGACGTGCATGTGCAAGACCTGGTGTATGCGAATCATGATGAGCAAGGGTTTCTGGCTTATAGACTATGACGTGCAGACGACGCACCACAATAGCGGACCCTACGACCACGTGGGTTAAGAAAAAGATGGTGATGACTGAACGTTCCGAAATTTTTATTTTTTCGTTTCCTTTTGTCACTCTTCGAATAATAAGTGCTAACCATCCCCATCAGTAACTTTACCGAAGACTTTTTAATATTTCACTTATTTCAGCGAAAAAAAGGCTCATTACAAATGTTCTGCTAACAGAAGACCGCATCAGTTCTTGTCCAACTTTTAAATTTCAATAGATACTCCTTGGATGAGCTCTGCGGAATAATACAATATATGGTGAACAAACAGCATTCACCATACTGTGCTGTAGTATTCTGTAACATCTATACCATTCTACCACACAGCAAGTCCTGTGAACTTTCCTCTTGCCATAAGATTATTAATCAATCGGTTATTGCCTGAAAATATCAATCACCAATCATATTTTCTAATTCCCGCGTCACTCACGTCTATCACACATGAGGAGTACAATTATTTCAATAGCTGACGTAGCGGTAATTTTTTGGATAAAAAGTTTGAAACGAATAGCATCACATGATCAGTTTCATTAGCCTTGTTGACTGAAATTCTTCTCCCAAACTTTGATGACGGTATCTGATACATCCATTGAAGGAATTCAACGTCATTTTCTCTCCTCCGCAAATTTGCTGTTAACATTGCTAGCTTAGTTGTCCAATTCCTTTCATTTTACAGTTGGATTTTAAACAATTGTTAATGCTTAGGGATGTTTCATACAGCAACAATTTATCACTTCCTTAAATTTGAATGCCTTTCAGTACGGAAGCACGATTGTTGTACTATTTGACGTTTGGAGTGGAATATGGAATACTGAAAGGATCATTCCCTCGATGCTTTCGATATCAATGAAGTTTCATTCCTTCCCCTTTACTATGACAATTAAAGAGAATAAGGAAAGTACAGATAATCGTCAATTTCCGCCTTTCCTCTCTCATTCTTTATTTTAGATAAGATAAATGGAAATAATTTAAGTCGTCGGCATTGTCCACTTTACTGTCCTCGCATTGATCACACAGTGACGTTGACCTGAATCTAAATGACATTTCATGGCGCATAAGGTCACTCCATTCAGTACAGCCTCTCACCTTTCATTTCCGTAACAAGCACCCGACCGTATACAAACACACCTTTCATTTATGATGCTGCGAAAAGGTGAGATAATTTCATCACACGTAACTATTATTGCTGTTTGATCAATAAGATTATCAACTAATTTAATTTTAAAAGAAAGCATTTACTAATTAATTAATTACTGTTGGATTTATTAATTATCTGGTTCATTGCCAGTAAGATCAGGCTGTCAATTAACTAATTAAGTGTTAAGAAAGTCGCATCTTATTAAGATTATTATTATGATGAAACTAGATCACGTTATCGCGATCACTGTTATCACCTACGTTATCATTGCGACAATCTTGCTATTACCTTCATTCATCTTTCAATTTCCCTCATACTTTATCAATTGACACTTTTGAAAATTTTTTTTACCTTTAAATTTGTTGAATAATTTTAGAATTTTCCATTTGCATCTGACCAGAAATGTTGTTGAAAAAACTGCGGGAAATGCAATAAGTAAATGGATGAAATCTTTATCTCGACAAACAACAAAAGACTAAGCAAATTTTTTTTCTTCCCAATAAATTAAAATTTCGAAAAAAAATTGAGCAATCCTGGTCATATCTTCCGTTATTTAAACAAATAATCTGTTTTTAGATTTTCAGAACTTAATTTTGTGTAATTTTCAATGTTCATTTTGGGATCATAAAAAGTATTCTTTTGTGGTGAGTTTCGGTATATTATACTTCATGCAATGAGACGGTGAAATTCGAGAAAGAAGAGAAATGCAGAAACTGGTTTTTGTCTTTCGCCGTTTTTCTTTAATGACAAAGTATTGGAAGAGAATTTGAAAGATATTCTTTATTTCAATTAATCTTTGGAACTTCTCGAAAAGAATGATTAGTTCATTTCGAGAGTTTCACTTTACCATCTATTCTTTGTCATTCATTCCTTACGTTCTTCGACATTTAAGCCAAAGATTATGCAAAGGTAAAATTACCTACCAAGGTATGCAATAATATTAATTCACTTGATCTGTTTAAATATGTTCCGTCGAACTTCTAAGGCTTCGCAATATCGCAATTGTACTATTTGAACCTCAATTGAATTACTGTATTACTTGGATCCCCACGGAATGAATGTATTACCTTTCATTATTTGCTCGGTGACACTGTACAGCCGTGTATTTCAACCGGCAAACCATTGCAACAAACACCTAAGGATATCCCAGTTGTCATTAGCAAGCACTTCCTTTGCCATTTCCGCCAGCAAAATTCATGTTTCAGGCTATCTTCCTCGTTACAGTCCGCTATTCACCGCTCTTCCGTGCGTTGTTCATTGAGGTTTATTTCGTTCGTATGCTTCACACGTCGGCTGTACTTTTCTTTCTTCCCGAATAAAAAGTTTGTGGAGACGATATTTCTCACCCTGATTTGGTGTAATTCAAGCAACCATTCAACTGCTTGCGATGGCTCACAGTGCTTTGAGTGTTTTCTTCCCCACCTCAATTCTAATCAATTCGTTTTCATTGAATAAATTAATTCTCAATTTTCCGTTAATTATTGAACCTTTCAATGATATCTAACTTCAAGAGAATATTTGGTGAAATTAATTAAGAATGATACCAAGGGTCACCCATAATTTCTCATTTCTCGCCTGTTATTTGGAAAAGTACGAAATAAAAACAGAAATTTTATGGGCCATTATGATCATTTCCAGAAAATATTAACCATCAAATTTTTTCCTTTCTTGTCTTAAATGCCGAAATTCCTTGCTGTGTAAGATGGACAGAAATAGCTGAATGAACTTTCTTGACCACATGCTCCGAAATCCATCCCGTCTCCTGAGATCATCGCAAGCGAGGGTACTTCTTTTATTCCACTATGTTGTTTCGCCGTGTCAATCATTTTCTCCATTTCTCAGCAATGAATTTTTTCAACAAAAACATTTACAGGAAATTCGATAACAATTCAAAAACAAAAAAATTGAAGAAAATGGCAAATCTCAAAATTTAACCTTTTACGGTCTTTCTCTAATTTTTGATTAATTATAAAATGAAATAAATGAATCATAAATTAATTTCCTTTTTTTGTTGATGATTTTACCATCTAAATCTAACCAATTTCTTCATTAGCTGTCTGTTTTCGATTGATTGAAATGAAATTGATAACTGGAGGAGGAACTGAGAAGTTGTGCATAGCAGGATATCGGTCGCTCAGTGTAGCCCCAACCATGCTCAATTTATCATTAAATTAAAACCATGTTTTCAGAGAGAAAAACTCAGATTGCAAGGTGACGTGTCATTAGTTCTCGTTCACAAGTACCGTCATCAGTCACCTTACTATTTCGAAATGGTTTTTTTTTTCATTTGAAGAACGAAATTATTACTGGCATTGAAGAACAGGTAGTGTTCTTGATTGTAATTGAAGATGTTCCCGGAGCGATCTCTCACCCTGTTCGGCGCAGTGATATCCAAAATTATCCTTATGAATTTTCTTTTTTTGCTTTCCCTCCTGGAACGGTTGGAAAGCTTTTTTGTGTCCTGAAAAGCGCTTGCCGTTTCTTATGTTTACATTTGTCACCTTCACTTCTTAGTTTGAAGTGCTGAAAAATAGACAGTGTGAGCATATTATTTCGGTATGTGTGTGTACAACTTTTGGTGACACTCAGAGACACATACACAGCTTGGAGCATCAACGGTGATAGATGAGAGGGACGGATGAAAGTATCGGATTGGGTCGGTAATACTTATACAACAGGTGTGTCAACTCCTCTCACTCACTCTGGACTGCGCTTTCTATTTACATAATTGGATCCGGTCTTTCCGGAAAGCAAATCATCTCATTGCTTGCATCAGAAGTACTTTATGCTTCATATCATAGGTTTCATTCGGTCATTCCAGAAATCAAATGGATTTACTGATTATGAATCACTTCTTATCAGTAGAAGCAATCATCATTTCAAAAACTGATTTCAATAAATTTGATTTAACAAGGCGAACAAAAAAAAAAACCGATGTTTAATTACCTTACTTCTTTTAATTGTCCAAATTGAATAAGTTTTTGTACATTAAAAATTCACAACACCTAATTAATTTATTAATTAATCATTGAAGATTATTTTTAGCTATTATTTACTTTATCTCCCCATTTCAACCATTAAGCACTGTAAGTTAAAACTTTCGCTGAAAAAAGCCAAGTAATAAGTTGCAACGATTAATGAATTAATTGTTGAGGTCAACTTTTTGACAATAACTCTACGAAGTGAAACAATTGAAATAAAACAATAAACGTCCATATCTCCTCATTGACAAATTGTGCAATTTACAAGGAATTAAGTTTTTTTTCTCCCAGCAGAAATTTTTTGAGAAATTCATTAGTTTTTTTGGGTATTTTCTGCAAAAAATTGATATTCAGTAAGTTCATGCGTGAAAATTTTAAGGGCATATTGATCGATGAGCGTTTTCTAATAGCAATTGACCTTCTGAAACATTGCTTGTCGTCACTATCATAGGTAGCGATTTCATGGCTATCATCCACAAGAGAATAACTAATTAATTTATGTGAATCTCTCTCTCCACTTTAATTATCAGAGTTCTAGCATTTCTGAGGAAAGACTTTTTGTTGACAATTTTTTTTTCGTTGATAAAAAGGAAATTGATTTTATTTGTTTGAAAAGACAATGACAATTCATTTTTAATTGAAGCAATTAATTGATAGAAAATTAAAATGAAGAAAACAGACATGTCACACAACAAATGTTGAAAATGTGACGAAGAAACAGTTGAAGAGAAAAGTTATAAAGAAAAGAGGGATTGAGAAACAGGGAGAGAGAGAGAGAGAGAGAGAAATGACTCAATATTCACCTCCGATCATCAAAATTAAACTTTGGAAATTAAGAAATCATTTTGCTCAATGGGTTTTATATTCTTTTCACATAAAATACGATTCAAAACTTTCACTAACCATTCCTGAAATTTACAAAAATTATTCTGTAAATTTAATAATCCGGCAGTTGACACGGAATAACTGTAATAACGCTCGGATGTAATTAATAATTGAGCGGCTGATCTTTGAAGAATATTTAACAGAAAGCCTTTCCTATCTTTTTTTCATTTTGTATTTCATAAAGGTAGACATAAATTTTCCTGTCAAACTCTTTTAAATTTGAGTTTCATTTTTCTGGAGGAGAGAAAGTTTCTTGTATTTCATTTGAAAGTAAAAATTTTTCAATAAATAAAAATTAGAATTTCTTTACTGAAGAGATTCGCAGCTTGTAGCACTACGGAAATATCTGCAGAATATATGCCGACCATCTGGTACCGAATAGAAATTCATTTTTTTTGTTTTGTTTTTTCCTTCATCAGTGATTTAGCCCTTTTTCCCGCAATTAATTAATTGTTTAATTGAAGTCAATTCGTGGTTAGCAGAATTCAAGAAAAAAAGACGAAAAAGTTCGACAATTCTGTTAAAATACGATACATCCAACCGATCTTGAAATCTTAATTTCTAGTTTATTCGCTTTCGAAAACAAATTTTTCCTTAAATTTCATTTTCTTCTTCTACTTTTTGATTCTTTCAGTCTTCATTTTTGCTTCGAATCACTTCTTAATTTTCCTGCCTACCTGCAATCAGCAGAGATGGTCGACTTCGGCAATTGGAATCCAATTTTTTAATAAGGAAAAAGGTATTAATGAATTTTTGATCTATGTAAGCTCAAATTCCTACCTTCCCTCTCAATTTTGCAATGTTTGTTGCATTGGGTTTGATAATGCGTCGCAAGTTTGTGTAATAATTAATTAATTAGTTTTTGGCTCATTGATTGACTAATTACTTTAGTCGAACACATCATTTGATCGATCTGTTCCAGAAGATTGGTTCAATTTTATTTTTCATTTCCGTTTCAAAAATATACCAATGATTTGCACAGAACTATGAATTTTTTAGAAAAAAATGAAAACAACAATAAAGATGGAGAGAGGGCGAGAGAAGTAAGAAAGTTTTGAAGTTTAAAATTATGGAACTCAGAGAAACGGTTTTCTTTATATTTCATTGATAACTTTCACTTTCTCAGAACACATGAAAAATTCAGTTTCAATATTGTTCAAGCTTTTTCACTTTGACCAGTGAAGTTGTTGAATTTTTTGATCTCTTTTCTTTTCGGCTTTTTGAGTTTTTTTTTTTTTTTTTTTTTCAGTTTGTTTTTTGATTTTGAGCAATATTCGCCAATTACAGTTCCGTTTGAACGTTTCATTTGAATCATTTATTTTTGAAGCACATCTTTTCATCCTCTGAAGGAACCATTCAACTAATTAATTAGACATTTGAGAGATAATCTAAGAATCTAATATCTGATATTCATTGATTTTTTTGTATCTATTATTAATTCCGGCCATCACCGTGCCAATGTGTAATGTGACACTTCTGTGTCACACTTCTACAAAATAATTTGTTGCAGAAAAATTTGATCTCACAAGTTTTCTATTTCTATTACTAAATTGCTACTTGAATTACTACAATTAAAACGTAATGAGTGATTAATTAAAATGTTTGTCCCATTACTAAAAAGTAACAAAAAATGTTGCGATACTAATCATTAGGGATAATTCTGAGATGTATGTAATCTGAGATTCAAAAGTTCATCAGATTAAACTCACCTTTGCAGTTTCGTGCATATTTTAAATGGACGAACAAAATTCAAATGGTTGTAGTAATACTGCATAATCTTCGTAATTGTGAGTTATTTGATTGATTGTTGAATGGAAAATGGGAAGTTTTGTGAATGATTGTGTGCCTGCAGAACAATGTTGTAATAGAAAAACTGTAATAGCATTGTGCGGTGTTTATAAAAATTAATTACTGATTGATTGATTGATCG
>JABVXS010001194.1:0-17331 GCA_013365335.1 Madathamugadia hiepei | reverse complement strand
TTACCAATTCTATTTTATCTCCATCTACATCAAAAAAGGCTTCACTGTTCTTCTCGGTTGTCATGATTTTAGTTTTGGACATGTTCAACAAACATTCATGTGTTCTAAGAAAGGGGGTTGCATTTTTGGTTGCATTTTTGTAAAAATTATTAAAATAAGTGAGAAGTCATTCACTTTATCAAGTAATTAAATGGTGAAATGGAATGCTAATTGTACTTCTTTAGAAAAAATTCCTTAAAACTTTTACTTTCATAAATTTTGCTAAAAATTAACGTTTAGCTGCATTTGAAATTATTACAAAAAGTAAAGAAAATCAAACAATTAATAAAATGCAACGAACTTGACAGATATTTTCCGCTTAAATAATGGAAAAGAGAAATTGCTGGATGGAGAGTGATCATTTCAAATGCGTATCATCTGATCCACCTGAATCAATATGATAATTTATGAGAAAATTCACTTGCTCGAAGAGTAAAGGATAATGAAGAGATTCTCCTCAGATTTATTTATTCATTCATTTTCTTATAACTATCTTTTTGTTCCGAAAAGCATTTCCAGGAATAAATTCGAAAAAGTTTCGAATATTAGAAATATCCAGCCGAATTAGAAGGATAAGATACGAGCAGCATTGACATTAGGATTGTATAATTTTTCACTCATATCAGTCCATTCGAGTCATGCCAGGTTATTTTCTCAATTCTGTTGTGTTTCTCATATCCATAGTTCACAATATTTCACTTCTCCTCGTTTCAGGGACTGTTTTTGTTCGTGAAAATATATGAGGCCAAATGCATGCTGTGCTAAATCTGATCTATTGTTAGCTGAGATCAACCACACCACATCACCGCCTTTGAAACAATTAAAAGCGAAGAAGCAACAGAATGGAAGCAGTCTGCAACAAAAAAGTCAAAACAATCTATGAGTCCAGCAAAAGAAGCATAATTCACAAGAGCTGCAGTGAACTGAGCAGTTATACCTTCGAAGCCACCGCTAATCCTTCCCTTTCTCTTGCAACCTCTGACCTCGAAATGTTTACTCCAATGTTCTCTCTCCTTCTTCGTGGACCAGTTCCTTTATCACTACTGTCATGATATCGGCACATCCTGCAAGCACACTCATGTCACAGTCATTTCAGATATTACGTCGGCGAACGATCATAATGACGAACAACGATTGCGAAAGGTGCGCCAAAGCGCGTCTGAACGTAATTGATCACAGTGAAAGTTATATTCAGAGTTCTTCTCCAAGTTAAATTTTCACTTTCTGGCAAAGAAGTACAGTTGCAAGCTTTAAGTTAAAAACGATCATAGACTCAGTAATATCTGATATATTGAACAATGGTAATTAGTGCTTATTTCTCACTGAATTCCCGACAACTCATTATTCGATTCGCCATTTCTATGGCGATCGTCTTTGATGAGCGAAATCTTCAGGTAATATTCACCGATTCAACAGTCTATATATGAAAAAGTTTGCTGTCCAAAGCTCGCTCAAACGCCTTCTTTCTTTCACGGCAAAGGGTCTGATGGTTTCGGCTAATTAGTTTCCAGTTGATGCTTGGCTTTTATCTCCTCATACGCACCTTTTCAAATATTTTAATCTTTTTGTCGGTGTCTACTCTGGAGAATCGCCTTTTTGATTCGTGGGGCTTTATTCTTTCTTTCTGAATAATTCAAAAATTTTGGATTTAATTTCTCACTTTCATTCAACCAAATCTAACATCGATTTACCTGGTGTGATGTGAAAGATACCCAGTAGACCAGGTGTTACAAGCTACAATCACCTACTGACCGATGCATTCAGTTTACTGGCATTTCTGTCCATTCCACCAAGTTGCTTCGGATTCTTTCCGTATTATTCCACCTTATTTCTCTTTTTCACATACTTCTGACTTTTTTGCATTTCTCGGATTTATCGAGTTCTCTTCTCGACTTGTTTCCTCTTTCATACACATTTTCCATGTTTCGCTGATTCATTCCGTCGGATCGTTTCTGCTTCGTTAGGTATTCTTTCTGGATGGATTGTTCGGCTTCGTTCCACTCCCCCGTCCCCTTCTCATTAGTATTCCTTTGATATTCGTCCTAATTTCCCACCAATTCTTTTCATATTTTGGAGCAAATTCACTATTGAGAAAGCTCAGGATTGGAACGCTCGAGGACTTTGGGAAATTTCCGCATTCTTTCATATATTGAGTGTCCTCAGAAATTTTCAGAATAGAAATGAAATTAACCATCGAAATCACTTCAAACATTCCAGAAGGCAAAAAGCAAAACATTATCCAATGAAACATTAGTCTTTTTGATAAGTTTATTAACAAGGATTTCTTACCAGATTTATAATTAAAGGTAAATTGTTCAACTTTTAATTTGATTGTTTTTCACTTTCTCAAAATATAAGCTAGTAGAGGTGAATGAGGTGACAATTCATAGTTTTGAATTAAAATTAATGCACTTGCGACTATCAGTGTACAAGTGACAAAACAAGTCGTTCAGTGGCAGTGATGAGGATTCTGGTGTTTGTGGTGATATACAACTTGTACTTCAGCAATAGTTTCAGCTAAAGTTGCCAAGAAAGTTATACGGGGAAAAGGTGAGGGACAATAAGGAACTGGGAATTTGACAGCAGTGACAGTGTGCTGCGACAGTTCGTTCGCACTAAAAAAGAACTGACCAAAGCTAACTTTTCTAGACCTTCATAATTTTTCTCCATGGAAAAAACTACCAAATTTAAAAAAATTTTAATCCTTAATTTGAGGAAGGAAATTATTGCTACTTCTTTATCATTTGCAAGTGTAAACATGTCATTTATAATTTGTCTTTTGCAGGCAAAACTGAAAAAGTAGCTCAACAAGGACTCTCTTTTTCTTTTCTTCTCTTTCCTCTTTGTTGCTAATCTCTTTCCTAAACATCACCAATTATTTAACAACACTGATTAATTGCCATTTAGGCTGCACTCTTTCCTTCTTTTCTTTCTCTCATTCCATCCTCTGGATGATGATGAGGAATGATGCTGATGATGTAGTACGAGGAATACTTCACTCGAATTTTCTTGGAAAAGAATCCTTTGCATTGCTGAGGTCATTTAAGAGGTCACAACTGTTGACACACTTTTCTGCTAAGACCTTTTTAGTTAAGCCAACAGTCATTGTCAAGAAAGAATTCGAGGACCACAGATCACAGTGTTTGCATGTGCTTTCCCACGGATACGCCCATATACCCCCACATACGTGTACTTGCTTGCATACATATGTGAAAGCGACAAACAAGCATACGACAGGGGCATGGGCTTCATCTTGTATCCACGATATCCCGGATTTGTTATTTCGGCGATATCCCGGATTTGTTATTTCGGCGATATCCCGGATTTGTTATATCTTGTATCCACGATATCCCGGATTTGTTATATCTTGTATCAACGATATCCCGGATTTGTTATTATCTTTTTTTCTTACAAAGCGTCGATCTTTTGCTCCACTTTCAGTTTTTTGTTTAAAAAAATTGAAAGTGCGTAATTCCTGTAATTACGAATGTGTGATAAAAACTGATTAGGGAAAGGTCGATGAGATTGTTGAAGCTAATAAAGCCAGCAACAAATTTCTCTAAAATTTCTAAATATTGACTTTATATTTGAACAATATGAAATGGGCGAGACAATAAGGATCCTTTCCAGGAATCTAATTTGACAAAGTCCGTCCGCCATATTTTGAACTTGCTAGATTGCTCATAAATCACAGGTTAGTACCTTCCTTCGTGTTCTTCGTACTTCAGGTGAAATATCACAACAGTTCTGTTCCTTTGCAGTTTGCTATGTTACAACTGATGGCCAACCTGCTCCGACTATGGCTGACGTCACCACACCTTTTTGTCGTACCCTTAATGACCTCAGCAACAATATATAATATAAGTTGGATATCAACAAACCCACTGTCTGTTTTTTTTTTTGTATTTAATTTTGTTTAAAATATTTTGAGTTAAACTCAAAGGAAGTAGTGATTGGAACGATTGAGTAAGCTTAAGCGTCTTTGCACCTTAATAATGGGATAGCTAACAAGGTAATTACAACTTTTTGAGCATGAAATGAAACAATATAATAAGTTGACAAACCGAAATTGAATCTTATGAATGAATAATTGAAAACAGATAATAGGAAACTTTTGTTAGCTAATCTTCATGGACTGAGTAAAAGTATATTTGATTGCTGCTTATCGCGGTTTTGATGAGCATTGTTGCAAGTATTCTGCTTGACTGTCATTGAATCTTTCTGCGGCTTCAGATTCTCAGGACACAATATTCCGTTATTGACGAAAACCCTGAAAATGAACGATAGGATACGCTTCAGTTGTTCCACAAGTGGTTCTGAACAAACGGCTGTTCATCGTGTAAGAGCATATCATTATTCATCTATTTATCTCTCAAACACAATTTATAAAATTATTTTTGGGATAAAAGTAACGGAGATTCGAGTTTCGTATGTTGTCTTCAGTAGATGACTTAATCTAAATTTCATACTTGAATTCTGTACAGGTAAATAGAAAAGGAGCTCGCAATTGTCGTGGTCCTACAAAATTTATGGATTCTTTGATTGGTACATGTGTGAAAGCTAATGATTCGGTTATAATTCGCTTACGTGACTCACCGCTGCTTCCCAATGAAATGTCATACCAACCGGGTTATGATTACTTTTTTATAAGTTCGTTTTTGTTACTTTCCATGATTTTTTCCATCAACCTAGATTTCTTGAACTTTTTCTATATTTATGAGCTTTTGCATGTTTTCGGTATTTTAACACTGGTCCAATTCTATTCTTTATTCAGTCATTAGAATCCATTGTTGTGACGTCGTAAGAAGCTGCATACTTTTTGCCTGAAAGTTTCAAAATGCTCTGCAATCAATACCAATAGACAGTTGATCGTTTTAGTTCATATCTGTCTGATATGTCAAGGTCATCACCTACATTGACATACAGGTACATGCCAACTAGAACATGCACTATATGAATGCATGCATTGATGCAGCACCATAGTTATACGTTTAATAATGACTAAATGAAATGTTCATTGAAGCGCAAGTTCATTTTACTTTAACCTTTTCTTCACCTTTTCAAAAAGCAGCATGATAGTCATTTATTAAGGGATTGAGATTGTAGCACTCCGTTACTTAGTTATCACTGAAGGAGTGATTGATCCCAAATAATTATAAAAAATTATCTGATCATCTTCAGATCGAAATCTAAGATTTCAAGCATGTGCGATTTTAGCAACATCTACTGGCGATAAAAATGGCCTAAAGAATGGTGAAGGAGGCCTTTGCCAAACAAAAAATATGAGGTTGAAAATTCGGGTAGAATCAAAATGGGCGCATGAAAGTCAAAAAAGTAAATAGTAAATCCAAGTTATCTTTGGAAAATCTGTATTTGTGGAACTTACAACAAGAAATTAGGCCGAGTTTTCGAGTTAATCTTATACTTTACTTTAGTGTTTAGTAAATTTCCAGTAATGATTCCTCGGAGATCGCCGTATTTCAGTTTCTGAATTCACTGCCAATAGTGGACCGTTGGTGATGATTCCGGTAGATTCAGGACAGTACGCCATCCCTGTTTTTTATGTTCCAGTAAGCACTGAAATCTACATTATGTCGGGTTTCTTTTTCTTTATGTTCAGGAGTATGTTAAATAATATGGCACCTGAATTCCCGTAGAATTTTCAGGTAGCTGCATTATCTGAAGCTAACGAAGGCAACAGAAAGAGACCAGTGTTTCCGTATCACTTGCGTTTTGGAAATGGACATTTTCTAGCTAACAGATCGGACATTCCATCAAGTATAGAAAAGTGTTTTTGTTCTTAGAGTTCAGTTGCCATAGCATATTGCAGTATTTACGGGTCGTGACAGGTTGTAACAAAAAAATTGCAAGGATCGGTGCTCATTCTTATCCTTTCAAAATTTTGATGGTATCTGGCAGTGGTGGTGGTGTGTTACTAGACAGTAAAATATCAATTTTTTTTGAAATCGTTGGACCGTTTTGAAAAATCAAGCGCTGATCATTTGATAAAACTTGAAGAAATCGAATTTCTACCTACGTTTGGTTGAAAGCAAGCAAGATTCAGATGCAACTAGTTGACTTAAAACCGATAATTCAATTGCAGAATTACAGTTTGATGCCGGAGATCTGCGTAAAGATCATGGAAATCCTACATTTTTGATTAAATCAAAGAGATTTGTCGTACCAAAACATCTTAAAGGAAAGGACATCGATTTTCAAATAGAATACATGAACTCTGCTGGCAAAAGTAAGCTGTAATATTATTGCTTCACATACTTGGTTTATTTTTTGGTTAAAATTCAATTATGCTGGTTGTCATGTAGAAAGAACTTTTTCAATGAAATTTTGAGTATAATTTTTGAAAGTTTGGATAGGTCGAGAATTCACTTTGTTTTGGTCGCATGCTCTGATATTCGACTTGATTTAATCAAAAAAGTATTTTTTTATCAAGTTGAAGTGTGCTGAGCAATTTGATCAGTGATATATTTATGTACATATTTTGGATGATCAAATCAGAACAATTCATCAATCATGTGCCAGCAATAAAGTGAATTTGCGGAAAGCTGAAAGAGAAGAGAATATACTGAGGATGATAACAACTCTCAATTTTCAGCAGATTTCCACTTTTTAGGATCGTGCGAAAATATTGAAATTGCAATTATCGCTGGCTGTACCATGATCGCAAGCTTTTTTTGTTTCTGGGTGCATTGATTTGCATGACTCACTGCTCTAACATTTCCGAATTTGTTATCTCTGTTGGTTGGCCTATTTGCCTCAATCATTTAAATTTCAAGACGCATTATTTACTGTTTTTCTAGGTATAAATTATTCAGTTGAGTCTGGTACATTCTAAGGAATCTTACGGTATTAATTGCATTACCTTGAGTAAATGAAGTTAGTGAGTAAATAAGCAAAGGCTATTTTCATAGAAAGTAGCCTTTTTCAAGTCATCAAAATTTCACAATAAATGAGTAAACTGTATTGGACGACAATTATCACTAGAATATAAATTAATATAAATAATGCAAGATATTGGTTTTTTTATTACGAATGGTTTGCTTTTGCGATCGGAATTGGTCACTCGTCATATTCTTTTCAAGCAAAGATAACTTTGTCGTTGCCTTCAGGTCGATTGTCTTTTGTCGGATGAATTTAAATCACTTGAAGTTGTTATTCTTTCATTTTCATCTGATAATGCCAATTGTTGGACGCAAAACATAAACCGGAAGAAAGGCTATTCCATATTTCATTGTTTTAATCAAGAGCAGGTTAGTGTAAAAAAGAAAACTTGGAACAGAATGTCTAACACGACTACCGGGTTATCAATCGAAAGTGAGTAACGTTTTATTGATAGCATAACAAGAAACATACAATGAAATTTGTGCTGAAGCATTGTCGTTTATTTACAAATTTTTATTCACTTATAAAAATTATTGATGGTTTTTTGGGATCGTACGAAGTAGGTGTTTCATCGTCGTTTCAGTTATGTATTTCCGTTTTGTTGTTGCTAATAATCTTGTTGATAGTTGCAATAGTCTTAACTGCTTGAATATGATAATGGTGCACAGTGCCTGCCCTTCTGCATTTTTGAAATGATTTCGACGAAAATTTTAAAAATTAATTGATGCGCATTTTTCTTTGGTGACAAAAGCGAACAGTTAATACAAGTAAATAAGAAAATGACTAATTTTACTGTAATTGAACTTCAATCAAATATGACACGTTCGCGTGGAAGAAAAATGAGAAGGAATTCCTATGGCCGCGTTCTGTTTTTCCTTGTAGTCGCAGTGTTGTATTGTCTCTCTTCCTTAATTGTTATATTTCTCACTGTTTCTTTTTCTATGGAATTGGTATTTCCAAAAACAGTTGAAACGGAAGAGCTGAAATTCTTCTCAAATCGTTAATTTGTTCACTTATTTTGATATATATTGTTACACACTTCTCGTTTACTGCATTATTTGCTCAAAAAATGACAAACAATGTCTTCGGTTGCAATTCTTTCTTTCTCTTTTTCCTGTCTTTTTACCTCATCTTTTTCTCCTAATTTGATGTATTGCCACCTTCTATTATTACCGTTACTTTCGTTTACGTTTTGAAATATGGAAGATGCACACTGTACATAATTTAGTCGATTTGCAGAAAGTTTATTTCTGCCGCCAACTTAAAACTTTGCTTTATTTTAATAAAGTTTATTGAAAAAGGAAAGAATACTTTCGCTTTTGCATACATTTTATTTTTAAATTCATGCATTCATATAAATATCCTTTCAGGTTGGCAGTAATTTATAATAAAATTTTTTCTTTGTGGCAGAAGGTTAAAAAATTGAACTTTCCATTTTCTCTCGATTCTTCAAATAAATTCGTGGTAACTAAATGTTTTTATTTCACTTAGTTGGCAAGAAGAAATAAATGAAAAGTGAAAAAAGTATTACAAAACACTCCGGACTGTGATCGATAATCTATTGGAATGATTATAAAGGTGAAGAGCAATTTGTGTTTAGTCAATATGCAGGTAATTGTTGACTTTCGAGAAGTAAAATATTCGTTGAACTGCGACGAAATTTGTGTATGTCTAAGGGTAAGCCATCTACTTGCAGAGATTCGAGGAGAAGGACATCCCTGGTTTTGCGTCTTCTGTTTCTTTATTGTTATTGGAGATGTTATTTGCTGATAAGACAATGATAAGGTGTTTGTTTGCTGACATCGAACATGTGTGTGATAACTGCGAGGAAGCGGTGTCCTATTCTGATAATTACTATTTAATTACTCCCATTCTTCTTACGCTGTCGGGTTAATCTGTCTTTATTAAACAATTCAGTAGCTTCGTTTATACCGATTGTGAAATGTAAGGCGAATTATAAAATAATTTGTGTTTCTCTAAACAAACAATTCATGGTGTCATCATATACACATATACAGCTAATAAACATCTTATATATGTATTCGATACGCTTCGTACGGTGGCAATTTACTCATTTCCTCAGTTATACTGTTGCTCGCGGGGAGAGATGGGCGGTCAGTTAATGATTTTGATGACAAACAGAATTTTATGGACATTTTCGGGATGCTATATGCCAAAGTAATGAATGACTTTTCCGCCTATATGTGCAACATTTTGTTTTTGTTTTTTTCCACGATAATCGCAAACTTGTGGCAATGGAGAGAATCCCTTGATATTGGAGTGCTTCTAATCCTTCTGCATAATTAGGGGGTACTTGGAAGTGAAGAATGTCGTCGGGACGGTGTGCATGTCTTGAACTGATAAGCAATCACTTTAATTTCATCATTTTATCAATGTTTTAAAAAAGGCACGGTGTTGTGCGTGTTTTGATGATTTGACAGATTGCAGGTATTCTTGAATTTAGTCGCTCGACGAGAATTTCCATTCGACAACCTTGTTTATTTCTTGTTTCATTTTTCATTGACGCAATATCAGAGTTGTAATGTTTGGTCATAAATAAACCTGTCGATTTTTTATGGTCCTATGCGAGGAAAACAATTATTTTCACATTTTCAGAAGCAGATCACTGCAAACATCTCTTCATTTCCTCGCTAACCTCCCATTTTTTCTTTTTCCGTGAATTTTGCTAATAGGCGAAGCAAAATAACTTTTTACTTACGTAGGTCACGTCACGTGAGCAGTACTGAAGTTGAATAAATTTCCGTGTCATTAGATATTTTAAACTGTATGAACAGAACTTTCTTGCACATATTAATTGCACTGTGCTGGATGAAACATCAAGCATAATCTTTCCCTTTCTGTCTACAGTATTTAAAACAAAATAGGAACACAACAACTCCGAAGTTGGCCTTGATTGATTTATTTGCCTTGTTCCAAAAAACCATTAAAAAATGGAAAATCTAAACTTTCACTTCCGTGCAAGACTATTTGTTGAATTGATTGATATATGTAATAGATTAATACTTCATCTAATTTTGCTTTCTTTCCAGGTTCATCATCAATATTCCGTAATTACTTTGCTGTTCGGTAACTTTAACTGAAATGTCTAAATGAAAACGCAAAAGTTGGAAAGGAAGACGTAAGTATCTAGTCAGCCATTGATGTTTACACACATACACGCAGACACAGACATATACATACACGCACATACGGTCGTTCATCTACAGCACACCACTAGGCCTCTCTCTAGAAAGGAACTATCGGTTCGGGAAGGTGTGACATTGTGATATCTGATGATAACAGTGACAGCAGACGTGTCATTGCTTGACGAAGTTGATTGAGCCAAGTTATGAATTGACAAAGTTTCACTTCTTCCTTGTTCGAGTAATTCGGAGTTTTTTAAATTCAACAGCTTACTATTGCAGTGCAGTCCATTCAAATTGATAACTTGAAGAAATAAGTTTTAGTGGTTTCAACTTAATCATCGGGGAGGCTTGAAATTTAATGAAAATTTTTGAATCGTGAATTTCATCGGATCAGCACATGATGGCGTTTTTAAAATTTCACTTGATTTTCGGTAGTATAAAGATCACAATTTCAGCGACGATCTTTAGCAATTTAGAAGTTCGCGAAGTTCCTGCTTTAATAGATAGCCTTAGAGGGCAGAATTATTCAGCCTTACAAGAAATTTTCAATGCAGCACCAATATTTTTAAGAACATTTTTCACACTTAGCTTACTGCAGTGCTCATCAATATCCATCTCGCGTTGTTAATTTCAATCGCGATCCGCCATTCCAATGTGTTTTCATCGTCTTATGCTTCAGGTCATAAATTGGAGAGTTGCTGAAAAT
Organism: Madathamugadia hiepei; assembly: GCA_013365335.1. Taxonomy (NCBI): domain Eukaryota; kingdom Metazoa; phylum Nematoda; class Chromadorea; order Rhabditida; family Onchocercidae; genus Madathamugadia; species Madathamugadia hiepei. The sequence goes on along the minus strand of JABVXS010001194.1, from coordinate 6,540 downwards.
GTCAACCGTGAAAATTCCGACACCATGCGAACTAAAAGTTAGTTCCGCTTTTTCTTGAAATGTATTGATTAACCAACTAATTGCTGAATTAATTTTTTTATTTCATTAAGTTTAATTAATTGTTAGTTAAGAACTAAAATTTTGTAGCTAAAATCTCGTTTGCTGATGTATTTAATTTTATGCTGAAATACCAAAAAGTACAGCATGTGCGATGAAGACATTGTAGAATTGAACAGAATGCCTTCAACAAACTTTTGCACTCATTTAGGCGAAATTCTAAAATTCACCGTCACCGCATTGTCTTTGATGTTCGCTCCATCCATATATTTTTGTTATTTTAACCTTAGTGTTCATTACAATGATCGAATGAACTTGCGCAAACAGTTCTTGACTCGATCACTTGCATAATTAATAAGTCTGGAAATGTCTGAACCTATCTTATTCCCTCATTAGCCAAATCATTTGCTGTTTCATTTGATCTTCATCGCATAAATTTTTCATCAGAAATGATAATGTAACTTTTGAAGCTTTTGGGAAGGAAGCCATGAAAAATGATTAGCATTGTGGATTAATGATAATTAACACAAATTATCGGTGAAATTGCTTAAAGGAATTTGATGGGAAAGGCAGGAAATTGCCCATTCTGGAAATTAGTCACCGTGAATCAAATTTCATGTTGTGAATTTGTTTGTAGCAGAGATTTCAGCCCTTTTATAAATCAACCATTACATTTCAGAAACTTTTCGGTCAACAGAGCGCAAGAACTTCGGAAATCCAGAACGACGTTGCGGTGTGCACTCGAGACCTCTGTGCTCGTTATCTCGGAGGTGTGTGGAGTACAGTAAGCCCACAGCAAATACGCATGCAACCAATTATGTTTGTATTTTCACCTTTTTTCACTTTGACAAGTTTCACCCTGAACTGTTGTAATTCTACACGACCGTTCGTTCGGTAATTTTATCCCTCATGCATTGCACTTCAACGTGTTTGCGTTGACAGTGCCATTAAAGAAAAAAATACCAATCTATTGAGTATTTCTAAAGTTTTGAAAATTTGAATGTGAGGTAATCTGGAAAAAGCAGAGGTTGAATGTGGGAAAAAAATAACTCAGTATAGTTTATATTGCATTTCCAATTGATCAGAATTAATTCTATTGGAAATTGTATAATATACATTAATATCTTTAGTGGTGGAACCAGCAATTTATTATTTCTGGTGGAACTACCAGAAGATGTGGTGCCAGAGGGGGGTGAACCGGTCTGTTCTCTGCTACGCATACATTGCTGCGATGATCTGGATCGTCTGCTAAGTGAAGCAGTCGTTTTTACAATGCTTTCTGAAAGGTTCCTTAAAATTATGATTGGAAAAACTGTGGAAACGAAATTCGTCCGAAAGATTCTTTCTGAAAAATTCAAATTCTAATTACTTCAGATTGCTTGGACCCCGGCTATTTGCTGTTTTTCCGTCAGGTCGATTCGAGCAGTACATTCCGTCACGGCCATTACTTTGCAATGAATTGCAATATATTGGGCAAAAAATTTAATTTTATTTCCTGAAATTTCACTTCAGTGAATGAACTTGATGTTCGCTGTCTTATAGTTATCTAACCATAGTATTCGTCAAATTTCAGCGTTGCCAAACAATTGGGAAAGATATTTGCTCGAATCCATATGCTTAATGTGCCTATAGCCAAGAAGCCAATGGTCACTGAGGTTGCAAGTGGATGGCTGGAGAAGTTGGGCGGCAAGATGCGTCATAAAATGAGGCTTAAAATGGTGCAAGTTGATCTTTCGAAGGTAATATTTGCGGTAATTAGTCAGTTGTGCTCTGTGTTCATCAGGTAAACCATTGTCATTTCAAATTTGCTGTGCTAAATGCTGCTCAACATCGCCTGCCATTTCCATATTACAATAAATTGCAGCTCTTTTCTTTTTCCCATTTCACTCTTTCAACAGATAATTTGATGTGTTCGCTTATGAATGATTTAAACTTTCCAAAATACAGTAAATAAACAACCAGAAATTAAAAAGAAGACTGCTTCCCTGTAGAGATGGGCCATTGTGAAAAGATCAGTGAAAATACGACTAGCAAATTAGCATAAAAATATGTGAGGCATAGCTTATGGATCACTACTGAATATTTTGATTCTTTTTGAAGCATAAATTCACACATAAGTTGAAAATAAAGAAAAAATTTTCCGTGTCCCGAACACGTCACATATGGAGTTCTGAAAAAGGAGTTGGAAATCGTACAACAATGTTTGGAGAAAAGCAGAAGTCCGGTTGTATTCTGCCACAACGATCTCCAAGTTAGTCCTTTGCAAGTATTCAATTTGGTTGCTGAACTTCCGAGAAGAGAAAAGAAATCAAGTCAAGGAGATTGAAAATCAGACAAAAAACATCGATTAATTCATAGCATGCTGGAGCATGTTTTCTTTTTTATTTTGGAAGAAAATCCCTCCACTACTCACCTTTTCTTTCATATCAGTTTATCAATGTAATGGAATTACCAAGGACTGGAGCTTCTTCAGGTTCCGATTGGAGCTTCGTCAGGTCCAACTGGAGCTTCGTCAGGTCCGTGCTGGAGCTTTATCAGGTTTCTGCTCATTAAATCTAAGAATGAACAATTTTAGGAAGGTAATATACTGCTGCACAACCAGTACACGATCAATGAAGGCGGTGATTTTGACATCGATGAAAATTTGGATCCATTGTCACCGATCGATTTTGAATATGCTAGCTACAATTACCGGTATTTCTCCTGATGATTATCATTTGGGGTTTCTTTGGAACATCTTATTTATCACAATGGGAAATGTCCTGAGAATAGCAAGTACTTCATCAGTTCTAATTTTTGCAGTGGATTCGAATTTGGAAATTACATTTGTGAATACATGTTGGATTACCATAATGACAGACCGCCATTTTACTGGGTAAAGCGGGAGCAAACACCGCGCGACGAACAGCTTTCTTGTCTTTTCAACGCATATTTGAGTGAACTTGATAAGGTGAACGCTTTTTGTAAGTTGAAATTACGTTTTGATTTAGTGAAAATTGAAAGATTAAAGTGAAATGTTTATCGTAAGCGGCATTCGTACCGCACAAAACTTTTCGAATCTAGGAAAACGTATTAAAATTGATTCATTCCCGTTCAATGCAACACTGTGGTTGTCACCGTTTTCAGAAGCAGCTAATGAATGGCTTGCATTTGAACAGCTAGTTCCAAAAATGTTTAAGAAATGTTGATTTATTCTTCGAAATATTAACATTATTTGTTACAGCAAAAACAAAATGGCAATCACTTCTATCCTGTTGAGAATTTATCTTTGAATCGTGAAGCTGAAATTCGAAAATTATTCATTGAAGCACGTCGTTTCCCCGCTGTCTCTCACCTGTTCTGGTCCATTTGGTCACTTCGCTTAGCTAATGAGTCATTACCCATTTCATTTGATTATGTAAGTTACGGTTTGGATCGAATGGCATTGTACTACGAATACAAACCTCTACTTCTCGAATATCTCAATTAATATCAATTCACTTTGTCACATATTCAATCTCAACCGTCTCCATTTCATACTGATGTTTCAGTGCGGTGAACAACTGGGAGCTTACATATTTGTTTCCTTGTGCTAGGTATTATTCTCCCGGTAAAACAAGGAAAAATTGATCGATTCTCCAGTATTACTTCCATCGGTCCCACCTGAACTTATAACATTTCTCAAGTCATGTGTAGTCGTTAAGAAGTCAGCTAGAGGGTTCACTTCAGAAGAGGGTTGACCATTTGAACGTTCAATTTTACTTACCCCCTTCCACTTCTCCAGCAGTATAGCGCTCTTTTTGGGATGAGTCGTTGCTTGTCTCGATATGAGCTTTCCTTTCCTGGATGAATTGTTGTTCATCCGGGAAGTTTCTTCATCCACCCAAGTGTCGTTCTACGTTTGCTATGGCAAGCTCTTAATCTGTTCCTTGATCTTTCACATTTCCAGGAGTGTTTTTCGATCAAATAGTACATGATCTTTATCATTGTAATTAGCTATAAATAAACCTAATGCTTTAATTGTCCATTCATGTGAATTACAGCTTTGTTAGTTCCGTCTTCTGTTAAGGCAAATACTATGACATAAATGTGGGACAAAGCGGTACGGTTTAAAGTGGTAAAAAACTTCGAAATGTCATTTCCTGCGCCGACTATGGTATGTGCTATTTCAACCACCGCGATGATTTCTGATTTATAGGGAGTGATCTTGAACATTATTTCATGTATTGATTTCGCTTAGATATCATTTTTTAAGACAGGGAGCACTTAGGTATCATTCGAACCAACACGTCAGCTAGGAACTCTTTTCCTTCTACAACAACAACATCTGCACGACTAATCTAATTGTTCCACAGATTTCTCGCTGCAACTCTCACCTGGTTGCAGTGCTAACGGATTCAAATAAACGTTTCCATCTGCATCTCTAATTCATCTTTTAAGTTAATGGTGTCGAAACGCGATCGACACAATTTTTAGCACAAATTCAAACTGTGCTAATTCTGAAAAAATAGGGTCAACATTTGAATTCATAGAGGTCATAAGAGTTGTAAGAGACCAGAACATTTCTTTAGATTGCTGTACTCGTATTTGTTGACCTCAAAGTAACACCCTTTGTACCTTGCGCGTGCTCAGTATTAAACTTATCCTTTTTGTGACCATGTCTGTTGACCTCAAAGTCATTGCCTTTGAACTTTGTACTTGTCGCCTAATAATTATGATGCCTTCCTATCTGGGAGTTAGCCGTCGCTCTTTCTGCTTCCCTTCATGTTTCATATTACTATTTCAAGTTCTTACTGTGATCTAGATTCGTGTACTTTACGTCGCGTACGTTGTTTTTCCATTCTATTACTAAAGGTTTAATTACCCAAGTTTGAGTTTGACAACACACACGACCAGCACCTCTCCTACACGAACGGTACTTTTACCACACATGAATTAGGACATCAAGTAGCTTGTTAGATTCGGCGGGACAGCAATGAATCTCAGTGGAGGAGATCGATCTCGGATTTTTCCTCCAAGCATGTTTCTAGAGATTGTGAATTCTCGGTACATTCAATTTTGCATTTCCGGTTTCACTCCTGTGATCGGGATGAGGTTGCGGATGATGTCATTGGATAATTCCTCTACATCAGTGTTTCACGAAGGTTTCTCAGTCCGCAGTGGACCGTAATTCATCATATCAGTGAAGAGGCTTGTAGCGGTTCATGGTGCGAGTTTCGTGAATTTGTGAGTGGGTGGATGTGAAATCAGACTGCCGAAGCAGCGCTGATCTCGTTGGACATAAAAGAAGGCCGACCAAATGATTCTGTTCACTCGGGAAGGGCTGTATCAGTGCTGCTCGACATGAGTGAATGCATCAGTTTTCTGTTCGGTAAATCATTTCCGTTGCGAGAAGTTGTGCTTGCACTTTCGACGTGAAGCACTCCGCTATGCAACGACGCAGGCCTTCTAATTCTGAGTCTTCATGGTTTTCTTGAATATCTTGTTTGACTGTTCGAACCAATAGAAAAGAAACCGCAATTGACAAATATAATTACCGGTATTCTTTAGTATCTATGTAGAAGTTTTTTTTTGCTATCTCAGTCGCTTCAGACTGATCAGTAGGGTCACATGTAGCGAAGTAGCTTTCTTGAGCTCAACTATGGAGTAGTACAATTAAACAAAAAGTACAAAGGCCGATAAAGAAAGACTGTTAAGCTCCACGTCTGATAAGCATCTTTATCTTGCATGATTCAAGGCATTTCTTTTGGTTGATTATTCATTTCTCCACGCGCCTGAGCCTTCCGGCGATCCACTCCTGCGTCATCACTCTACTGGCAGGAATGCTGCCACACTATGCATCATCGTCCGTACTGCTGCCGAATCCGTGAACCGAACTCGCCTTCTGTACAGTTCTCTTCGTTCCGCGTATTTTTTCCAAGTGTACCTCTCTCGCGGTGGCTCTCACGATGAATGACATATGCACCACGCGTTTTATACGTTCAAATATAAAATTTATTCCCATCCATACGGGCACAAATAAAATTGACTGTTGCGACCGTGTCCTAAATCATGAGGGATTTCCTTATCTCGGAAATCAACCCTTCTGCGCAGTGTGGCCATTAGCATCACGATTTTTTCGAAAAAAATGGATCCCCCTGAAATTTCTGAAGGTAAAAGTGATATAAATTACAATGCAGTTTACTACAGAACAGTGAGTCAAGAGAACTTTTACCGGTGTTAAACACGCAAATTAATAAATACCATTTCCAGAGAAGCGGTCCACCAACAAGTACTGACCAAGACTTTGTTTTTTTTTAGGGAGCCTCAAGAGTGCTATTCAAAATTGAGATCTTAATAAAACACGAACTGCCTTCACAATATTCAGCTGTGATCTTACATTATATTATACCAATAAATTGAATGCTTCGATTAATACAGAACTAAAAATTTCATAGGTTGTAGGTACTGGATAGTAATACATTTCATTCATTATCGGCCATCAGTTCTATTACGAACTTTAGC
>JABVXS010001193.1:0-17342 GCA_013365335.1 Madathamugadia hiepei | reverse complement strand
TGAAGGAAATATAAAAGTAAGCAGTGAAAGACATGAAATATGCTATACATCGTTTGGTTTGGAAATGTTTCACACTGGAACAGAATAATGCGGAAGAAAGACTGGAGAAAGCGATGTACTAGAGTAAGCGAACTTTGTTGACTTCCAAAATCTCAGCTATAGATGGATATGGAAGCCAACAAAGTTCGCTTACTCTAGTCCATTGCGTCGGAGCGGCTTGAGATGGTCGATTCCAGAAGTGAACTGGTAAAAAACTGCTCTGGAGGTAAAACCACAGCTACATATACACAATTTGTTCCATTGATGTGACCGATGAGATTAGAGCACATCATACTTGACCAGATGTTGGGCAGAAGGGCATCATAAATTTGACATTTTGTATATTCAGTATCCCCACTATCCCTCCAATGAGAAGAATCACATTCATATTTGCGCAATCTGTTGAACTATTGGAAGGAAAAAGCAAAGGTGGCAGATAGATTTTGGCAAAAATGGCAAACGCAATATCTCCTAACACTACGAGACCGCGCACGCCGAATTGACGTACTCCGCAGGTGGAAGAGATTGTCTTGGTCCGCATGGAATTTTACCCGAAGGATGTTGGTCTCCGGCATCCAACATCAAATTAATAGCACAGGCAGGAAACGTTCGAATGGCCCGACTTAAATGTCCAATGAACAAATTTTGAAAAAACCACTAAACCATCTCTACCCCATGGAACTGAGCGTCAATCAAAAGAAGTACCAAGTTGGGGGTCCAAATATTGATCCAGAACATGTCGAAGATGGAGTAATACCATCTGCACAACATCGATTGCTCAGACAGAACTATCACAGCTATTCACTTCTTTTGTTTGTTACTTTTCTCCAAGCAGGAGTGCCGCCAAAATGGGAAAGCTAGAGCCACAAGAGTGAAGATGGCGCCACAATGTCAAAGTTATGATGTACTTCTTCCTGACATCTGGTTAAGTAAGATGTGTCACGATCTGATTGGCCCACGTCAATGGAAAGATATGTATATAAACGGTGGTCTCTGTACCTCCACATCAGTGTTCTACCAGTTCACTTCTGGAATCGACCATCTCAACCCGTTCCGACTTCGACTACTACTTCTCAAATTACATTGGACTTGTCGTACTCCAACGCGTTCATTGTTCATTATCCTACACGAATAAAGATTTAATTACCCAAGTGTGAACAATCAATCCTACAACAAAACCTCGACCCTCCGACCTACAATACAACAAAAAACAAATTCCACAACAATTTTTGGTGCCACGAGCCGGGAGAAACCAACAGCCGACAACAATGTCGATCAACATCGATCAATATCGTTCTAATCCCACGAAAGAGAATATATCAGTGGTACAACCAGAGGACACAATGGCGGGAACCGAAGACATGGGCGATAGTGATGAGGGTGATTGTATTGATGATGACGATGATGATAATGAATCAGTTACACCATCACAACTTGTTAAAGAAATCACCACTGCATGGCAAAATGAAATTTGTGCACCGCGGTTATTGCCGCATATGTAAGCTACAATCATGCCGTATGCATAATTAGCATTTGCTGTAGGATTTCATTAAATCTTTAAGTTCAGTAAATTTTGATTTTAATTGGTAACTGAAATTGTATGACAATGAAAAATAAAATTTTCTTGTTTTTTTTTCAGGGAAACTGTTCTCGATTTAATGATTGAACAGATAGAATCAATGGAAGGAAATTTTAGTAAATGCAAAGATCAAACATCGTTGAAAATTATTCTGCACAAAATGGAAGTGCAGCGCTTAGCATATATTATCAATGAATATATTAGAGTCCGATTAAAAAAGGTTTCAGTTGGTCTGAAATTTTTTAGTAATTGAAGCTTATCAACGCAGTTCGAGGATTAAATGTACCGAAGGATGTTTGTTAATTGCTAGTGCGCCAAAGAACATCAAATGTTTGTTTAGTGAAGAAGTAGTTAGCTCAATTACTTTTGCAAAAAAATAACGACGTTGTAGGTTTGATTTTCGCGGTAGTAATAGAATATTGAAAAGTGGGATGGATACTTGGAGATGTGTATCACTGATAATTCTTCTCTTTCCAATAAAAAGCAATGGCTAAATATGATAGAAGAATATGTGGGCATTTTTTCAGGTCGAAAAGGATGTTGAAGTATTACTGAATGAGAATGTTGAGCGAGAAAAAACAAATGCTCCACGCTTGCTTAGTTCAGCTGAAAAAGCTTTTGCAGAGCGGTACTGTTTTCCATTTTTCATTGTTCTTTTCACTTACGATAGCAATTTAATAATGGTAAAATTGAAAATGAATTTATGTCAGGTGAAAAGTAATGTTGCAAAGCAGAATTTAAGTTACCGTAGGGAACTTTTACTAGAACATCAATTTTTTCCTCATTATTAAATCGCCCTTTTACTTACGATTTTTTTTAATTATGTTAGTGAGATTTGCATGATTTTGAGTTTTTTACAGCAGATTTTCTATTTTCTTCATCTATTTTATCTTTACGTCACCCGTTTTGCACCTTCTTTATCGTTTTACACTGAAGCTTTTTATTGATGATCAATATTTTGATGGGGATTACCCAAACTGATTATTCTTGTTAGATCCCAGATTAGAAATGAGCTTAGATGGATAGGTCAAGAATTTTCTGAAAATTCATAGACAGGCATGCATATTTTCCAAATTGCAGTTATGAAATAATGGCACATCGCGTATTCGAGACGATTTTTTTTGGACGAATTCCACCAGCATTGCAACGACTTCCAACTACCGCAATTGATATGTCCGCTGAACGCGTAATTATTGAAGTGACCAGTGATAAGCAGGAACAAGTGGTAATCCCCGAAATGAGCGATATCTCATTAGATCGTACCGTTGATCTACCTCCCAGTTCGATCCATTTCATTCCATATCCATCTATAGCTGAGCTTCTGGAAGCCAACAAAGTTCGCTTACTCTAGTACATCGCTTTCTCCAGTCTTTCTTCAGCATTATTCTGTTCCAGTGTGAAACATTTCCAAACCAAACGATGTATAGCATATTTCATGTCTTTCACTGCTTACTTTTATATTTCCTTCATTATCGCCTTATAACTATTTAAATATATTAAATAGTTCTTCCATTATTTTAATTATCCTTTTAACCAATGATATGGTGATAGTACATGTTATCTTGTGCTTTTCTTCGATTGTAACAATTTTACCATTCATCTTTCATTCCATCTTATAAAATCTCCAAGCCATATTCTATCGTTAGAAAACAATGATGTCAAACTTGGAGTTGACCGTGACACTTTGATAAAATCAACATAATTGGGAAGACGTATAAAAGAATTATATCCGTGAGTTTTGACGTAATAATGAAACACTGGAAATATGTCTTCAAGACAACATAATGAAATCTAAATGATCGAAGAATGAAAAAGGAAATTGGAAAATAACAAGGCAATAACAGATTGAACGATTCTTTTTTCATATCAACCAACATCAACATTTTTGATTATTTTTTCATAACAAGGGATGCTATTAATATTTTAGTGAATTTTTGTGAAAGAAAGCACTATTAAACGGAAAATTTTCGCAGAAAATTCTCTTTCAAATATCAAACGAAAAATTGTTTGCTGAAAAAAGAGAAAAAATTTGTTTAAAACAATATAAATAAGCTTAAAAGAGATCTCCGTCATTATTCAATTGAAAAGAAAAAAAATTTTCAATGGAATGTAAACATCTAAGATTCATGTTAGCTTTAATTATAAACTATCATCATTCAACTAAGATAACAAAACGAAATATGCTAATTTAAAGAAAAACGAATAATTTAAAAGTAAACAAAAAAAAATACTTTGTCTTCATTCTGTCACATAGAGGGATGATGGTACATGTTGAATGAAAGTTTGTCATACAAAGGAATAAAAATAAAAAAACTGAAAACCAGCAAATGATCACAATTACCATTCAATTGATAAATTAGCATGTTTTTGTTTTGCTTGTAATGAAATAATATTACTTGCTTCAGCGACCTCTTTGATAGTTTCCAATACATAAGTGAGCATTTCTTTAGTATGAGCAGCACTAAGACAAACTCTAACACGACTTTCTGTCATATGTGTTGCCGGAAATGATACTACTACAACACCGATACGTCGTTTCAACATTTCACGACCCCAAAATCTGCAAATAAGTTATTACAGTGTCTCTCACTGATTTTAAGACCCCGAAATTTAGAAATGAATTGCTACAGTTTCTCCCAAAAAAACAACAACAATACTATTGCAGTAATCTCAAAATCCCAAAATCAAAAAACAAAAATGCTACCGTATCTCTCCAGAAAATATATATTGAAATAATTAATGACATTTATTAAAATTTTCAAAGGTAATTAAAAAATATTTCTGCAAAATTCTAGTTAAATAATGAAAGAAAAACAAATTTATCAAAGAATAATTGGGAATGAAAATTATTTGCAGCTTTTCTTCTCAAAAATTTTGAAATTTTTAAAAAATATATATTACAAACCCGCATTTAGTTGGATAATAAAGCATAATTGGAACAACCGGACTATCATCCGATCCATAAACAGTACAACCTATACGTTTTAACTCTTTCCGGAAATAATGCGTATTACGCCGTAAATTTTGCCGTCGAAGTTCACCTGAAATTATATTAAAATGCTTTTTTCTTGAAAATATCAATTTATATTTTAAAATATTAGACACTTTTATAGCACATAAATTTTTATTTTTCCGAAAAATGTCAACTTTAATTTTTCTTTTATGACTATAAGTATTAAAATATTATCAGTATATTATCAGTATCAGTATTAATCAGCATTCTCATTGATAAATCAAACATTTATTTTGATAATTAAATAAATTTAGGTTAGAAGCTTTAAGCTTTAGTTGGAAAGTTTTAGAATTTCTACACTGATACAATAAAATTTTACCATGCTGATATGCAAATTTAAGAGTACACCAAACAACTTACCACTGAAAAATTAAAAAAATTTTTTTTTAAAAATGTTCAGTAAAAATTATAACCAAGTACCTACTACACATAAAAATTATAATCAAGTCGCTAAAATAAAATCAGGTGACTACTAGACATATAAAGATAGCGTTTTACGCATTGCATGTATCGCACACAGACGTCATATACACGTAATAGTTACCATCATTCGAACCATCACGACCCATAATAACATTCATTGATGATATAATCTGCTGTGCAATTGGTGGTGACATTGGCAGCGCATAGATTGTTGCAGCCGAATTCACACGAATATAATTTATAAGGCGCTAAAATGCTCAAAATAATTTTAACAAAAATTTTTAAAAATTTTCAAGCAAAATATTTTTTTTGTTAGAAATTAAAACTATAATTTATCAATAATTAAAAAATTTTGTTTAAAAAAAAAACTCTAAAGCACAAAAAATATTTAACAATAAAAATTTTGACATTTATGATAATAATAATAATAATATATAAATTTATATATACTTACCTTACTGCCCGCAATATAACCACCAGATGCACCAAAACTTTTAGTAAATGTACCCATTAGGATATCAACATCACGTGGATCACAACCCCAATAATCAACAACACCACGTCCACGTGGACCCATTGCACCTGCACAAATTTGACAAAAAAAGAAATTAAGAAATTTGGGAAAAGAAAAAAAAGTAGTACAAATTAAAGTACAAAGAGAAAAAGATAAATTTGAAGGAAAATTTCTATACCAATAGAGTGTGCTTCATCAAGGTATAAATAGGCACCATATTTCTTCTTTAATGCAATAACAGCTGGCAAATTACAGATTGAACCTTCCATGGAATATATTCCTTCCACAATGATTAGCATCCTACTAAATGGTTTCTTTGTTTTCGGATTACCGTATACAATGGCATTACGAATTGTTTTCTCCATATCTTCCAGATCTAGAATTTAAGAAAGGAAAACTGAAAAATTCATGTGAGAACTCACGTACTAATAAATCGTTAATTTTCCAAGATAAATGATAAGTTTTGAAATTGAGATTTTCTAAAGTAAAAAAGTTATAAATGAAGTTAATTTTTTAAGACGAATTTTAATAGGAGTATTCTAGTTTAATTAGGGATCAATATATTAGTCTTATAAGTGAACAATGTATTAGTCTGAATTATGATCAGTATCTCAGTCTTTTTAATAAACAACGTATTAGTCTTACTAATGATCATTTTATTAGTCTCACTAATGATCAACACACTTCTTATTATGCATAATTATAATAAATTTATGATGAAGTATTGTTTTTTTTTCATTATTTTTTTTTACTAAATTTTCATTCTAAAAAAGAAATAATCTGAAGTGTGAAATTTTCTAACTTCATAATGAATTCATAATAGTGGTAAAAGTTTATTGCAAAGGTAAATAATGAACAATTTAGAACATTATCTTCTTGGTTATTTTAAAATTTACAGATAAAAAATTTAACAAAAATTAAAAAATTACCATCATGTTTAAATATACGAACTGTTGCACCAGACATTCGACTACCAAGAATTAATGATGCATGATTGAACTGATCACTAATTACGACTGAATTCTACAAAATACCAAAAACATTGTCATAAAAAAGTTTTTTCCTTCAACCTAAAATTTCAAGTAACTGAATTTAGTCAGAAAAATTAAAACACAAAGAAAGAGAAAAAGAAAAAGAAAAATTACTTCATCAGCTAAACACGGTGTATTCAGAGAATTAGTAGCGAAACCCATACTGAAACATATAGCATCTTCAGTACCCACAAATTCTGCTAAAAGCTTTTCGAGATCACGTTGTGCCTTTGAAAATCCTAAATATATATAATATATATTTCAGCACTAATCTATGATTCAGTAATTTGCTAGACGTGGATTAAGTACATACTGCGTGAATAAATATTTTGAGGTCAATGAAATCATCGACTAGATCAAACTATGTAGCAACACTCCGAAGTTAGATTGCACAATCAAATACTTGCACCTTCCTCAAAAATACTACCAAATTAGCTTATGCAACTATGTATTTAGTTCATCCTTATTAACTGAGTTAGATTATATCCAACTAAGCACCCAGATGAGTCATCAATGAGACATATAATGACATTTCCTCACCTCTTCGTTTATCAACTGAAAAAGCAGTCAATATGCCAGGGTAACTTAGTCTATTCCTATGCATGCAATACCTGAGGGTAACTTAGTTCATCGAATACGCAAAATTTTGGAGTGTTATTAAAACGAAATTTGCAAAACATTTCTACTACAAGCATAATTCATTTCGATGGATATTACCTAATTGTTGAACAGAACAACATGTAGACAACCCCTGTTCGTCAATAATTGCTGCTGCTTCCTTCCCGCAACAATTATTCGTTTCAGCAAATCCCAAATAATTATATGATCCAACATTAATTATTTCTGTTTCAGTCCCTGGATATCTGAAAGAGAAAAACAAAAACGGAAAAAATAAATCATTATTTAAATCATTATTCGACAAAAATTAAATACATGAATTCTCCTACGGAGCCCTCCGATTAGCTTTGTTTTTTTTCTCAGAGGATACATAAACAAGGTGAATTTAAGAATGCAAATTAATGAACATCTATTTATGCAAAAAATTATGAAAATCATTTACTTATAAGTCCAATTGTGATCATCAGAAATACGATCCAAAAGTTTTACAGTTGCTCCAGGAACGCTGCAAATTGGTCGTTCAAAAACATCACGTACGCGCATGTAACAATTTCGTTCATAAATTGCTTCAAATTCTGCAAAAAGTGCCACAAAATCCTGAAAATAATCAAAAACATCACGTACACGCATGTAACAATTCCGTTCATAAATTGCTTCAAATTCTGCAAAAAGTGCCACAAAATCCTGAAAATAAATAAAACAAACCAACAAAAATACACTAACAATGAAGTGAGAAATCTAATAAATTTCCCCATAACCATCACCTATTTGCTTATCAAATTTATAAAAATAAAATCCAAGAAAAAAAAATTTACTAACCTTTTGCTCAGGTCTTTCAACAGCAGCAAAATTCTTTTCAATACCATGCCTACGCAAAAATTCTCGTATAAATGCAAAAATCAATAAAACAAACCAACAAAAATACACTAACAATGAAGTGAGAAATCCTTTCTGAAAGAAAATAATAAAACTTCAAAAGCTTTTAATTGATTTTACTAATACTGACTTTAGTAATAGCTATTTCAATTGTTTATTTTAATTAAAATTAAAACCAATTATTGAATTATTAAAATCATTTTTTTACCAAAATGCTACAATTGAAATATAAATATGAGAAAGACGAAGATTTGAATTAGTAATACAAAATCTGCAAAGTATTTCAGAGAAGGTTATTGGCAAAACTACTGTTTATCAAAATATGTGAAAATTCCTTCCAATTTTATTTCAAAAATTTTCAGCTTATATTACACATTTCTAAATAATGAATTATTTTCCCTCAAATAATCTATATTCGAATCATTTTATTACGATTTTTTTTTTGACTGAAATTATAGGAAAATTAATTACCAAAAGATTATAGTTAAAACCAGTAAAACTACAGTGTAACTTTTGAAATTACTGGCATTACAATGAAATAGTAAATATTTTTTAGATAAAAAAGAAATGAAATAAACCTGTTCAAATTCATTTCCGCTAGCATTTCGAAAATTTTCTTCAAAATCGGTCGATTTTCTAAGATAATTCTGAAATTCATCTTTCAAAATTTTATTCCAAAACAAATTTTTACGTACGTAAAAAATACCGCTACAATTTAACAAATTGATATTCCAATACAATGGTACCCCCAATTCAACAGTACTCCAAAATTATGGTACTCTAGTATTACGTACGGTACTCCAGTACTTCAGTACGATGGTACATCAATATGCATCGATCGTATCAGAATGCCCGTCATTTTTCTGTTTTGTTTTGTTTTGTTTTTTTTTAGCTAGACCGCTAGAGAATTTAAAGTTAAGTTTTGTAATAATTTTTTACTAATTCAAATTACGCGAAAAATTATTCCATACCACTTACTTATTTTCAAATTATAATGATAATTTTTCAATAATTATTGCGGATTTTTTGTTGCTACAAGGAAGAATTTCCACAAAGATAAATAAATTTTTAGTATAGTTAGAAATTAATGCTTAAAGATGATTTCAAATTTGACTTTTTCATTTTTCATTGCCAACTAACTGCTGCAATTTGTATGCTTTTTAATGGAATTTACCTGGATGGACATACCTGTCGGGATATATTAGTTGTTCTATCACCGTTCATTGCATCATCGTTATCTTCATATCCGTTGATATCCCACAAACATTCACTGCTATCATAAAGCGCCTGACAATGCCTGTATTTGATACGTTGTTTAAAAAATAAAAAATAAAAGAAAGAAAAAGTAATTAAATAATTAATATTTATAGGACAATCATTAGCTTATATTTCGTTCATTGTATGACAACCATTACTTTATACTTTTTTAATTACATGGAATTTATTACGTGACTTAAAACACCATCATTACCGTATACTCTGTGACTTACAGCATTATCATTACCGTATACTCTGTGACTTACAGCATTATCATTACCGTATACTCTGTGACTTACAACATTATCATTACCGTATACTCTGTGACTTACAACATTATCATTACCGTATACTCTGTGACTTGCAACATTATCATTACCGTATACTCTGTAACTTACAGCATTATCATTACCGTATACTTTGTCAACTATACAGTGATCAGAGTTTAGTATTTTGTTGATTATACGACAATTATTCTTTGATATATTTGTTTCAATTATATGGTAGTCATTACTGTATACTTCAATAATTATAAGATAATCATTACCATAAGCCTTGTTAGTTATAACGACAATGTACTATCCTATTTTGCTAATTCTAAAAAATTACAATCAACAATTTATATTTTGTCAAATGAAAATAAATTTTTTTTTGTCTAAAATATTTCAATCAAAATTTTTTTCCAACAGTGAAAATTTTTTAAGCGAAAAAACAAACAAAGAGTATTAGTAGTACAAAATGCTGAATGTAAGGAATAACACAACATAATATAAGTCTAATATTTGGTAAACAGAAAGAGAGGGTGGAAGAGGGAGGAAGAGAGAGAGAGAGAGAGAGAGAAAATGAGAATGAAATGAAAATGAAACTTTTTTTGTTTAAAAAAAAGGGGGAAAAATTTTTGAAAAAAAAAGTTTTACTTTTCAGACGAATCTGTGTCTGTAGTAGTGGTACAAGTAGTTGAAGTAGTTCGTCCAGCTCTTCGTGTTAATTGCTGATGAGTCAAGTTTGAGGACCGTATTGTTAATGGGCAAATAGCATATTTGGATACCTCCGAACATTCCCGACCACTTATTGGAAATGAATCAAATGCTACCGTCTCATCCATTCCAAGTCTACTTTGACCTTTTTGATAATAAATATGTAATTATTAAAGTTCAAAGATTGATAATAAACACCACAATTAATATCAAACGAAATTTCCCAAAAACAACAAATTATTAAGGTTCAAGGATTAATAGCACTAAAAATTTACAATGTAAATTTAATAATAATAATAATTAAGATATTAATTCTTCGAAGTGTGAAAAAAAAAACAAAAATAATTTTGTTTAAAAAATAATTAATAATTATAAAATACTACAAGTGAAATGTAAAATGTTCCATTATTAAAATTTGACAATTGAAATATAAAAAAATAAAAATCATAAATCATCGGCATTCCTTTAAAATGTAAAAAAAAAAAAAGAAATGAAAAATGGAATTGTGAAAAAGAGAAATTCACTATTTGTTTAAAAATTTTGAGTTAAGAATTCTTCGATATTTATCATTAATTTTGAAATAAAAAAATTTCGAAATTTTCGTTTCGCTTTTTCTACCTTTTTTTAATGCAACAATAGCAATTACGCGTAGAATATTAGATAAGATTGAAGGTAAAAAAAAAAAAGTTTCTCGATGCATTGAACTAATCAATTTCTTTAATTTTTTTTAATTAAGTTTTTAGACAAAAATAAATAATTAATTAAATATGGGAAGAATTGAAAAAATTAGAACTAAATATTAAATAGTACTGTCATACGACGACGACGACGACGACTAACTACACCTACTACTAGTTGCATACACTGCAAAATGTCTTCTACGTCACGAACAAAAAAAAAAAAAGATAAAAAACCCTTCGATATTTTGGAATTCGAACTTTATGTCATAGAACATACACAGACACATACATACACATACAAAGACATACATAGGAACATACACACAGACACACACACGCACACACAATTTGCTACGCATCATATAGAGGATGCACAAACACATACACATATAGATACATACATACACATCATTCATGGACATACATGGGAACACGCACAGAGGCACACACATACATCCTCGTATGCACAAATTTTACCTCGCATTTGGTAGAGATATACACACATATATACTCCGACACACATTCACTGAGACAGACACGTACGTGGTTTACACCTGTAAGTGTCGATACTGCACGAATACAGTGAAACCATCCATACCAGAGGGGTAAATATGGTTAATGGGCTCCACGTCGCTACGACATTTGTTAGTTGCATTGATCACCTTTGGCCTTTGAACGGAAAGAAAACCGCCGAGAATACAGCGGGAGAGAGCGAGACAGGAAAAGAGTTAGACAAATTAGGCAGTTTTGTTATCGGAAATCATTCAATTGATTGTAATCTTTTTAGATCATTGAAATTAGCAAGGAAAGAATGTTCCGATCGTTTACTTAAATTTCCGTAGGAAAGTATTTGTCGTGAAAAACGAAAATGCTATGAGTCAGTCGTCAAATTGCGAAATCTTTTTTTGACAAAAAATTCCATATGCGCAACAAAGCCTTTGTCAATGAATGACGTTAAATTACTGGTCTCCGAAAAATTTTTAAATCGCTCTTGATGCGACTTTTCAGTGTAATAAATCAACACTGCATATTCATCCTGCTGAAATTGAATCTTAACAGATGAAGTTATTCCAGCAAAATGTCAACATACCATTCACTGGGTCTTCTGCATGTTGGCTTTGCTCTCAGAAACTTTATTTTTGTGAGTAAAATCAAATTTGACAAAGTATTTAAAGGCAAAGTAAGTTGTCATTTGGTTGTACCGTTTAGACGATGTTCGATGATTTTGAGCATCATATTTCAGTACACTATCAACAAAAGAATAAATACAATCCCAACACCGCCTATTGAAATTCTGCTCTAAATCCGATCAGTTTGCTATTATTCCTTCAGTTGTTGTTTACAGTAGCAGTACGGACGGATGTCATTATTCGTTACACAATGACCTTGATTACCGTAAGCATTCACTCGAACGATCTAAACAAAATTAAAATGTTGAAACAATCAACGACACGGTAATATAGAGTTCAAACAACTTGTTGCTTGTTATTTAATGAAAATAGTAAGGAACTGATAAAGGCTAACTCTTCCAGGTATTTCAAAACCATCATCCTTTAGAGACAATTGCGATTCAAATATCCCTTGGCTTGGTGAAGCGCTGACCTCTATTTTCAGCAACGGTCTTCCTTCCAGATATTCCGCCAAAATCACCTTGAAAAAAAGCCTCGTTAGAAACTTTCATTCAAAAGATTTTCTCTCCTCTTCTAGAAACTGTATCAATTTATTTATTAAAAAAAACCGAGGTTTACACTTGCTAGTGTAAGCTAACATATCTTGGAGCTCATTGTAGCTACAATAAATATCTGTTAAATTACAGGCAGTCCTTAATCACTCAGAGTTGTTCGACAAGGTACTGTTTGCTGGACCTTTCTTAATGAATTTGATTTTGTATACGCAATTCTGCCTTTCGATAGTTGTCCTATCCCTCAGTTCAATTTGATAAATATTTAAATAAAAATTATCACTTCTTTGAAACTAAGCGTTTTGCATTTTTCACCATCACTATTCGCCTTCAACAACTCATTAAGTCTTTGGATGATAAATTCTGCAGCTTTCGTGACAGTTTCGTTGTGAATGTCCATCTTGAGCCACTGTTTTTCACAGATACAATACTCATCCGGAATTTCCATTTCGTCACATGTCCTGGAATACTTTAGAGGAATTTCGTAATATGCAGGAAAATTAATTTGTATCTGTCAAAATGAAAAGAACACTAACGTTGACAACAGTGATTGTCACTGTGCTAACCTGTCATAACGAATTGGCCTCAAAAGACTCTTTGCACGAATTCCACCTCTTACCTTGCCAAGTTCTTTGCTGCAATAGAAGTAAAATTTGAAAAATTCTTCAAGTAGCAATAAACTGACATTTTGGACGGACTTCAGATGGAAGTCAAGTATATAAGCAAATAGCTCTTTCTCTGGCAAACACTTCACTAAGGTCAATCGATTATTTTGAGTTTTAAGACCGAAGCAGAGCAGAATGGCACTGGAAATAAGCTTTTGTCAATCAGCAGGTAAAGACATTTCATAAAAATAGGTCTGATAAACCTGAAATCATGTTCGTCCCAATTCCGGTAACCGTCCTTTTTCGCATAATGCGCGATATCATAGAGCGTGGCGTAAATGTCATACTGGGAGGTATGCCTTCGAGCATTATTTTTTAAATTGAAAATCAGCTGCTCATTAGAACGTAGATATTCTGGTATGGCTATCTGAAACAGGAGGAGTGCCAGGTAAATTCGAAATCAACGTCGGATATGAAGGACCACTGCTAATTTGAAGTGATCTTTGCTACTTAAAGGACAGCTATATCCTCCAAAATTTTTCAAATCGACCTCGCTTGTATCTTCCAGACTGCTCCGCTCTGTCATCATCGTCATCACCAAACTGAAGACTCTATCGTCAATATTCACCTGTACTACTTCAAATCAATAATCTTCTTAAACATCGAGAATCATCGCGACAGGAAGATGCAAAAAGTCTCTCAATTGAACTTGTATGAGTTGTGCAGTAAGCTGTGGTGGAATGTTTCAAGATATGATAATGGAACCGTATCAGTGCGGGATACATAAGATAGCGTCAAGCTTCACAAAGCGCTGCTGTCAATGTTTCACGAATGAATAAACTGTCACCATAAGTAACGGATTATTGTCTTCTACTTCGCCAATATCAGTTCCTCGAATCCCACCATGTCGTAATCCGTGATCACCCATTAAAACGACAAAAGAGTTTTTCAAATGGTCGATATTTTTCCGAAAAAAGTTGACGAAATGCTGGAAAATGTCCAATATTACGATAGTTTTTTTCACAAAATTGATGATTAATTCTGTTTCCAACGATATTTCATGCAAAGAATGAGTGTCAAAAGGCGCTAACCTTATCGGCTCGATACAATCCACTCGTTGAATCATGTGCTAAGTTCGATATCCATATCACGACAAATTTGGCGAATCCCTTATATTCATTGAAGAATTTATTTACATAATCCAGAATTTTGTTATACAATTCATGACATTCACCATCATAGAAGTGGGCCGTGAAATCCTCGCGAGCTTGATCTTGCTTCTCCCATGACCGTTGTGCCAACGGACTTCAAAAAAAGTAAACGAAATGCGGTCCGTTTTACTTCTTTATTAAAAACATGCGACATCTATGCAAAAATCAAGTTCTGATTGATCGTTGAAATTTCCATCAAATCAGAATTAAAGAAGGAACTATTTGTAGTGCAGCATATTTTATTCAAAACTTGTAACAGAAAAAAAAAGAAAAGCTATGCAAAAACCATTGTATCAGAACTTTCTACCAGTGAATCCCAATATGTTGAAAGTTCTGATCCAGGAAATCCGACAGAGGTGTAAAGTGACCTTAATGGAATGGAAAATTTATCGATTTATATATTAAACTACCTCATGAAATGTTCGGTTGGAGCTTTGATATAACCATAGCAATTGGGATAAGTGAACATGCTTGGCCAATCTTCCGCCATTATTGATGCATAACTTTGATTGACGAAATCATAAGTTACCGTCTCGTTTTTCTTCACACCGTACTGAAGTACCAGCGTTTGCAGTAAGTTAACAAATGGGACTATTTTACCAATTTATGATGCATGCATTCATGGAGGTTTTTGCTTTTGAACTAAGCAACCTCTGGACTTTCTACAGGTATGAAAAGTACTTTCCTTCCATTATAATTTTTGTATCACAGCATACTGATTGCCTTTCAAAATGCACTTCTGACATACTTCACTTACCACCTTTTCATTTTCAACAATTAATATACAATTTACATTGCAAAAATCCGGATACTCCACTTTATATTTGTCAGGAAAACGTTGCGGGTCTAACTCCAACGTGCGTGTTCCTAAAATGTAATGCAATCTGATTTTAAATTCCAAACAGTGTAGAAGAGATCAACTGATTAGTGAAACTAATCAAAAGACTAAATCTCGAAATTGTTGCAAAACCTGAAAAAATGCCGTAAGCATTTGGTCGACTGTTATGGCCAATCTTGTTGTGATGATAAAATGTTGTTGCATCGTACAATTGACGGAGAGCCTTGAAATCAGAAGTTATCAAAATGTATTTCATATCAGTGGTGATTACTTGCATTTATCAATATGTGAATATCCCTGTCGCTAAATAGCGAAGCTAGATCACAAAAGTCATATCGGCGCCGCAATGTCGGAGTAGGATGGGCTCCCGTCAGGATCAACAGGCGCCAAAATGTCAACTTTACGATATAGTTTCACTCGTCAACTGGTCAAGAAGTATGCGTCGCAATCAGATTGGCGCACGACAACGGATTGAGGTGTATATAAACAGTGGACTGGAACTCAATGGGATTTTGTAAAACTGTGATTCTTCACTCAACAGCTCGCTCGACAGGATACAAAACAAAGAAGAAGATTATCGTTTTCACACCAGTATCAGAGGCGGAAGGATTCAACGGACTGGGCCTACAACAAGGAGAGAAAGCGCTATTGTTCTCAAAAATGCGGTGGTGAATAGATGAAGATGAGGGAAGATTTGAACAGTCACCTGGTTAGTTTGTGTAAGCGTTCGAATTCCCGAAGAGAGTGAAGTCGAATCAAGGATAAAGATGAATACGCCGGGGTGCAGGTTGTCTTCTTTCTGGAATTTTTTTTGTGTTGGTCGTATCACCTGAAAATGCGGGATGCATCAGATGCAATTACTAAATTGGAAGTGAGACGTTCCACACTTTCACCTTTCATTTCTCTTCGAAAAGTTTTTCGCTTTTCCGATATCTCCTGCCGAGACATTAACCATTCAGGTGGAAATTACCTGCGAATGAATGTAGCGAAACGTGGTGTTCCCATCTTTCATACAGTGAGTTTCGATAAAATCGCAGCTTTCATAATATGTTTCACTTTTCTTCATTTCAATCCATTTACCGCTCGCATAATTTTTTTCTTCATCTTTGTAAAGGCACCGATACTTGCAATTCGATGTCCTGAGAAAACAAGAGTGTCGCGAAAACTTTGCATTTGCAAAATTTTCGCGACACTCTTGTTCCAGAAGAAGAATGTAGAGGGTAACGGACAGAGAAACATGTTCGAAACATTGCAATTCTAAAAAGCTACAGCTAACTTGAGATATAGCTTATAGCTAGATTGATCTGTACTATTCTATTGGCAAGTGTCGGTCTACCTGCATACGTATACACTGTACTCCGGACAATTTCTTGTTTGTTTTTTGTTAGCGGAAATCTATGAAGTCGATAAGTCGGTAATAAGAAGCTAAATCAAGCTTACGTGTTATCAACCATCCGAATGGAGCCATTTTCCAATACTGTCTGCATCACACGGGTCACTGTGCATTCTTTCCATGGATCCCAATCCGGATACAAGTAAGGCGTTATTTCAGGATCCCAAGGATCCAGGCTTATGAGTTTACATTTCTTTCTATTGTTCTTGTCATAACTAAGGCCTGCAAAAAACAATGAATATCATTATTCCATGCACAAGGATATTTTGTTTTCAGCCTTTACCCTTTTATCAAAAATACTCCTCAAAAATATGGTGATTTCAATCAAAAGTTTTGAAAATTGAAAATAAAAATTTTTCCTTAAAATAATAGCAAAAAAACTACCAGTCCTGAGAAAAGAAGCAAAAGACCGCCGCATAGTCATCTTAGAATCAGTGACGTACAGGTAAAAATTACGTATCACGAGAATTAAGCCAGTGAGAAATGTTAATATGATAAGGGTTTTCGACGCTTTTATGCTCATTATCATATATGCTGAAACAGTAAGAACTTTACGTGCAAAATGTTTCTTTCACAAATTCGTAAGGATGACCTTATCAGTCGACTC
>JABVXS010001192.1:0-17352 GCA_013365335.1 Madathamugadia hiepei | reverse complement strand
AAAGATAAAGAAGACCATTATCAAAATATTTGTTCTTAAACATCTACATTATCTCACTCGCATCACACTGCATGCTGCACAAAATCTGCACTTTCAGCTCTCAGCCACAAATATCGAAGTGGTGCGTATCATTTCTTCAAATCCTAGTCTTTTTGTGATACGACCAGGGAATGGCATATTGAGCTATTCAAGTATTTCATTGAATAGTTATTACACTATATCCCATTATTTCTGCTCCGTGCAATATGCGATTCCGAACATCCCTAGATAATGTTTCCATTGATAATTTAAATGAACTTTTGGGGTAAAAGGTGGGAACGGTGTCGCATACGCTGCACCTCGCTTTTCACTGCGCAAAGCTTAGTGGATTCATTCAACTTGGATGGTATATGCTGGGCCTATGTCACGAATCTAAACCATGACAACGAAAGTGGTCAAACGTCAATGCATGATCGAGAGATAGTGGCTAAACTATTAGAGCAGGCAGCCTGACAAGTTCAAACTGTATAGACCATTTAATATCCGATATTATTGAGCTATCATCCTCTGCAAAGCCTTTCATCGAAATAAACTGCAGCATACGTTGCATTTTTTTAACAGTTCAGGAGGAAATCAAAAAGTTTTCAGAAAGTGTCAGGTCCAGCAAACAAAGTTGTGAAATTTGGGTAAGCGCATGTATTGTTGTTTGTTGCGGGAAAGCTCGAACTTGGGTTATAAACCTTTACTCGAAAAGAAAATAAACTACAAACACGATAGAATACAAATAGCGTAGAAAAGTATGAAAAGTGATGACAAATCCAAAGTAGTTATGCAGAGATTGCCGTTGTTGGAGCTGTGAACTGAGTGAAGTATATGTATCTTTGAGTATAATCGAAGTTTATATACAATTTGTTCTATTGATGTGGGCCAATTAGATCGCGCCACATCATTCTTGACCAGTTGGCGGGCAGAAGTACATCATAGATTCGACATTATGGCGCCTGGTAACCTTGACAGGAGCTCATCATATTCTTGACATTGTGGCGCCATTTTGACCCTTGTAGCTCTAACTTCTCTATTTTTGCGACAAACACTTCAAATGTTCGGGATTTGACTCAAGGAAGTTACCATCAATCAAATGAAAGTTTAAGCAGTTCAAAGTTTAGCTTTCTGAGTTCAAACATACGAAATAAATCTGACGAAAATTCATTCCCTCAAGTAAAAATAAAATTAATCGAAGATAATTCAAATACAATCTTTCATCCTGGGTTTCTTTGTCCTAGGATTCAATCCTGCGGTTACTACAAATCGAATGATTAAGAAGTACACCTATACATCCGATGCAAACCCAAGTTTGTTTTTGCATCGTTGTTCTTTCAGTCGTACAGTGGATCTCCGTGGATGTTCCTACTCATTAAACTGATAAAGTGCTACTTGTTTCCTGCGGTACGATGGAATTTTGCCTTCGTTGAAATCATCTGGAAAAAAGGGTAACTGATTTTTCAGCAACTAAATTCGCGCACAATTTCATTTCTGCATGGCTGCAAACATATTTCTTAACTAACTTGACGGGTTGTGTTCATCCATCACATTCTTACGTCATTTAACGTCCTACGGTTTAATGATTAGCAAGATTGTTGTCATCGAAGAACCTTTTGAAATACCATCGTTTTGGGGTTGAATTGAAACTATCATGCATAAGAACGAGAAACGATTCAATATTCGGAGAAATTGAAAAAAGTTCAATTTTTATTTATGAAAGAAACAGAAAATAAAGTTTTAGACCGATTTTTGAAAATTATTGCAATATTAAGCTTCTTTAACTAATGGCTTGTGATCTTCGCGTGTACGACATCCATGTATTGTGGTCCAGCATTTCTCACAATAATACTGCAAACAGGAAAGTTGTGGACAAAAAAAGGGAGCATGTCGATGTCCACATCGCTCGCCACCACATTCATCGCACGCCTGATCATCCAGGACATACGGCTTCAGTTCAACCTTCAAAAGTTTTTATTTCATTTTAAAAGATTACTCGGCTCAGCCTTATTGTACAATCACTTATGCTTACTCGCTTCTCTACTTCACCATGACTTAACTGTACATAGCGATCGGTAATTGCTTTCATGTATGAATTCTGATTGGTAAAAGCTATGCGTCCAGCACCTGCAAAAATTCTGTGTGTTGTTTTGATATCACTTGAGTATCCAATGCATTTCAACCTCGGACAAGAGATAATTTATTTTGCTACTGAAATAAATGTGAATATGCAAAAATGACTTACCTTTCGGATATTTGTATTCAACGTCGGTATCGATCCCTGCACAACCGACACTCCCATAAAGTTGGTCCATTACATGTGCCAGTTCCACTGAAATGAATCATGATGGTTTAAATATCTGCTGCGAAGAATTTTTTAAATATAAAACTGAATCAGGAATATGATTGATCCAACCTGCTTTAATAGGTCTTGGTACTCCTCCGACAAAGACAGCTCGTCGAGCGTATAACGGAATGCTGGCTTCAACGACATAATCAGCATCTGCAAGACGCCAAGGACGAATTTGCACCTAAAAAGATGAAAAAAGTGCCGAACAAGAAGTAAGGCTACTTCATCCTGATGATATTTTTCATGTCGCGAGCTAAACGATTGAATCAATATATTAAATAGAAAATTAAAACTTTCAAAGATAAATAAATGATGAATAAACAGAAGAATTTTGGAATATCTCCGGAATTTGCAAAATCAAGAAAAAATAACAAGAAGAAACTTATCTAACCAACTTATCCGGTGATAACGGACTTGAAATGTAAAGAAAGAGCTTCTCATCTTCCACAAAGCAAGATTGCACCAATGCACGAACGCTAACCTCGTATTCGAAGATAAGAAATACATAGCCTGAAATGAAATGATGCATACGTCACTGGTGAAATCTCAAAGATGAATGAATTGAACAAAGTTAGCTGAACCGTTTAGATAGGATCTAAGCTTACAAGCACTTGCAACGTGTATCTCACTGAACATTGATTGAGTAATGCTAGTAATAATTACTGAGTATTAAGTCAAAGTACTTGAAATTGCATGCCTTTAGGAGGAAAGTAGCTTTTATTTTCCCCTTTGTTTGGCCAGTCCACAACTAGAGGGCCAAAACGACTGAATGTAGCCGTTAGCTCATCTGAAAATGATTAATTTAAATTTCTGAATGATGAATATCAAATTAATCGCGAGTAACTACAAGTTTAATAATTAAGTAGGCCAGAGAATACTTTCATCGATATCGATTGGTAGTCCGCCAACGAACACCTTCCTTGAATATATTTCCGGTCCGGGACTGTATTGATAATAAAGATTTGATTTCATCGCACGACTAGAATTTAGAAACAAATAATCACAGTTTTCTTCCATTGAAAACTTTAACAAAAACCCTTTTTCGACTGATTTTCAAACAGGAAATTAAATGATTAAGTTATTTGTGCTCTGCGAGTCTCGACCAAAATTTATGAGAAGTTTATTTACAAATAAATTTCATGGAATTTTAACTAGCCTGATAATTTTTAAAGCCAGAGCTTAATTTGTTCGTTTATTGTGGAAATGAACAAATAAATTTGGGTAGGATAATTCGATTTTATCTTACCATATTCCGCTAGCTTGTTGATTGGATGGAGTGTGAACGCTTCCTGCACCACAGTCTAAGTCAAATGAACCCGGATGGGATAATGCACGCTTGATACCCTGGAATTCCAGTGACCTGTTACTATTCTGACCTGATTTCCGCTACAAACATCGTTACTGTAATTCAGTTCAAGAATATCCATATAGTATTCCCACTATACCAATGAATGGTATATGATTTGCACGTAGAATTCCGTCTGTCCTTTTCTATTACTTTCCATCTAATTGCTGATATCATTTGGCAAATTCTCATAGACCGTGGGCAATTATCACACCATATTGGTTGGTGGCTGTTGACTTGTCAGGCCTTTGCACTGGCAACTTTGTGAATCGAACTTAATCCGCCGCTACAGATGTTGGAATGGAGAAGTACCTTGCATAAGTATTCATAATATTCGTAATATTTTTGGTCAGCCCAAAGCTGTCCTTGACGACCAAAGGATGTTTTGATGTGACGCAGATCGCCAGTTCGATGGAAATACTCATCCATTAGTTCACGTTGACGTTGGTGCAGAACCTCCTCATCATGTACACGTGCCAGTCGTTCTGACTCCGTGCTAGTTTCTGCTATAATTAAATATACTTCACATGGAAAATGAAACACAATGAGACAAAACGAGTCAATGAGTATTCTACAAATTATCATTCATTGATTAATTAAAAAAGCCAACTTATCAAATTTGCAATGCACTTATGGAATCCATATCCATTACAATGTTTTTCTAATTATTTCAATTCCATTTTCCGCTTTCAAGTTGCAATCCGGAATGGAGGAAATTTCAAATTTTCGGAAAATTCTTTGTCAAGGCTTTTATCAAGTTTTAAAGTCAAGCAACTAATTAAAACGAATTGAATGACTTGCATGCTTTCTTTAGTTGAGCTCGTGATTTGTTGTTGTGTGGCAAATACGAAAATGTGGTTGACGTAGGTTTCACAAAACGAGAACCATCGACTGGCGCATTGCGGTAAATGGCATTCAGAATCTACCGATTGATAATGACAGAAATGAGAGCGATTATGATGGCGACAGTGATTATGATTGTGATACAGATGATTACGAGAGTTGGTAGGTAAGGATAGATCAAAGATCTTTTCTGAGATTGATGAATCGGATTTAGCTGGAAACTCAGATGCACCATCTCAAATAAGTCTTTTTTCCTTGGTTAATTTTTTGTACGAGCAAGATGGAAAACTTCCCACAAACACCTTGTAATTAATTAAAAAACAAATTTTCATTCCTTTGTGAGAAACGGCTAACAATTTTAGTTAAGTTTTTCGGAAGTTGAAGTTGAAAAGACATTTTAAAACTCGTTAGTCTTGTAATTAGATTTTTTATGTCTCTTTTACTAGTCCTTTAAAACAGTTTCGATCTGGATTGAACCAACTGTAATTGGAAAATGAAAAGTGAAGACAGAAATATTATGTACCCTGCAATTTTTTGAGATAGTCGGGCAAAGAATTTTTTCGTTTGGAAATTTTTTTGAAATTTAGTTTTCTTAATCTCAGACACAAACAAATTTTCTATGTATAATCGAAGTGGACAAAAAGGTAAAAAATCTTACGCAATTTGCAAATACATGCAAATAATTAAAAAGCACTAGTAAATGTTACCTAAATTCAAACATTAAAAAAAAAGTTAACCTCAAGAGCTGTGAAATCATTACTGTTCAAGAAAAAAGTTTGAGGACTGAATGTGGGTGAAGCAATTCGATTTTTCAAGCTATCAAATGAGCTTGTGCCGTGATTTGCATTTTGACCTTGTTGCAATTGATTCGTTTCCACCAACCTTCCACCATGTCCCACACCTTCCAATCCTGAAAGATACTCGGAGAGATCAAAAACTTTCTAGCAACTGATGGCAGGTCGTAGTGCGAACATCATTCCCTAATAAGAGCTCCAGGAATAAATTTCTAGCATGTGATTTTATAGATATCTCATTTTTGACCGTTTCTAGACGATTTGGAATATTTTTACAAGAAATGAACATCTGTTGCTAAAGAGATATGACACTGACGAGCTACTCGTGTCGCATTGTCATCAGGATCACACTCGTGGTGGACCGGAATTGCTTGGAATGTTTTAACGATTGTTGTGTTTGGTCCAAAAAGCGACTGTACTAATTCCAAAGCTTGATTGACGAGTTCATTTGCTCTGACCGGTGCTGGTGCTGGTGCTACCCAACCCTACAACGAAGGCATTCTTTCCTGAGATATGAATACAAATTAGAAAAACCTCTTTCTTCACCCAAACATTTCCGTTAGGGTCACCTTCAACCACAGCAACAAATAGATTTGCAAAAACTTCAATCAAACTTCAACCGCTCTTTTTCAAACATCACCTCAATTTGCGAGTCATTGTAGCATTTCAAAATATTTCCCTCATTTGTGGCTTGCTGTTCATTGTCGACCTGTTTTGTGCTGGCAATACCCATCAGCGACTCGCCGAAATCTAAGGCAGTTTTTGCAATCTCCAACGGTAAATCTTTCTTGAGACTTGTATCACTGCCTGACAATGAGGATCCCTCGTCTCTTTTTTGATCATCCATGGTTGAAGCTAATTTATTATGAATCTGAAACTTCACCCAAATTCTTATCATCTCGTAAGTATAGTTATTTGAAGTGACGTGGAATAGACGTAATCACTTCTCCTTCACAGTGATATAAATGTCCTGTTGTTTGTTGTTTTATATTTTATGGAGAAATAGCATTTCATTGATAATATTTATTTCGAAATGGTTTTTCATTAAGCTGCAACAAATGCGTTGCTTACTTTACTTGATAAAGATGAATCAGTGTTCCAAAAGCAATGATCAGCAAACATTTCGGTGTGTCGTCGTTTAGGTAAACATCGTCTTGGTGGTGGCGTTTGCTCGTTCATGCCTTGAATTTTATTTTGATCAAGCCTTCAAAATTCAAAGATTTTTGTTCAAAATTAGTGAAGATGAAATTGTCCAGTAAGCGATGAGTGCCGTTTCATTCGCAGTGATAGAAGTCACAGAACCACAGAAACCAAATCATCGACAGACATCCTCTCAACCGCTTCCATTCATGAAAATCCTTACGAAGTGACAGTGTCAATGACTTCCACATGTTTTACAATAACACATTCGAATATTTTATATGTAAATTAGTCATCAACACGGCAATTTGCAGAAATTTGTTTCCATAAAGGGAATTCGACGGTTCTTGTTCCACTCCTTCAGAATGCTTAGAAGGAAGCATTTCTTTCTTCTCTACTCGCCGCACATCATCTTATTCTTGTCAATGGGTAAATAATTTTAAATGCACACATTTCGCAGATTCCCAATTCATATGAGAGAAGAAGTCAGAAATCTCTCTATCCCTGAATCACAACTTCAGGCTGGGTGTATTTCTATTTTGTCAAATATCGATAACTTAACGAAGAGAGTGTGGTGTTTTGACAATGTTTCCTCTTTCTTTCAAGTCTAGAATTTGCGTAGTCAGAACAACTTTCAGCTTCAGCTGCTTCACAACAAAGACCTCAACGAGGTTCTTCTCTTTGTGAAAAATTGTCGAACATGGAAAAAGATTGATAATAATGAGAGCATTCGCACCAGTTAAGTAAATGCTGCCTCCTCGCATCCTTTCACTTGTGCCGCAGAAATTATTTTTTATATATTGCCACCCATATTGATGTTTGTAAACTTTCCTTAAAAGTTGCTTTCAACTGTTCAATAGCTGACAAGCTTGATTTTTTTATCAACTGAAACGTCAAGAATCCATGAAAAAAAAACCATTTGTCGCCAAAATGGCGATGATAGAGCCACAAGGTCAAGGACATCAGGCGCCAAAAATGTCAAATTTATTAAGCTCTCCCGTCCGACTATAGTTGAAACAAAATGTATCGTCATCTGATTGGCCCACGCCAATGGATGGATATGTATATAAACAGTGAATTGTACCTCATAGGCAGTGTAACATCAGCTCCTTCTGGACTCGACGAGGATGACGATGACTACCTCAACCAGCTGTTCATACCTCTTTTTGACTATCTTGCTCATCATTACCGTCTTACTACAATGGTATTCTGTCGCGTTTAGTTCTTAATTGAATAAAGGTTTAATTACCCAGGCTATCTGTCCAAGCACGATACAAAATTCGCAATACATTACGCCACAGCATATCCCTCAGTTGCCACCGCACCATCTGCAATGCTTGCTGATCCCCTTAACGAACGAATGAAGCGGGAAAAGGAAGCAATTTACGACCATCCGTTATTTCCGCTATCATCATGCCTTTTCGAAAAATCTGAATTAGAAACGTATAAGCTACGTGAATAAAATAGTAATAGGTCAGCGTCAACCTTAACGTCAACTTCAACAAATGACGTTTGCTCATCAGCATCCTTCAAAGATGACCTTGCCGACTTTGCCAAAATGGTACAAAATGAGAAGCCGTTCCAAATCCTGAAGTTGACACATTGATGCTGCAATGCAAGTCCTTTGCTTTCATTTATTAGAATTGGAAAAGGTACATGAATTATGTGACAACTTTTGCCATCGGTATGTGACCTGCTTGAAAGGTAAAATGCCGATGGATATTGTAGGTGAGGAACGTGCAAGCACACACACACACACACACACACACGCAGACACACACACACACACACAGACACACACACGCCTGTGTTACCAAGTACCGTTGCTTCATCTAGTCCTTCTATGGGTACAACTATAGGTTCACAGTATCAGCCAGCACCGTATAAATCAAAATCCGTGCCGCTACCCGAAAATACCACGGCAGTCTTAGCCGGACATGATGGTATTATCAGCTCCTTCTGGACTCGACGACGATTACCTAACCAGCTCTTCATCCCCCCTTCGACTGCCTTTATTCAATACAATCGTATTCTATGGCGTTGATAGTTTATTTCTTAATTGAATAAAGGTTTAATTATCCATGTTTGAGGTCATCTGTGCAAAATCGATATAGATTTACTATACATTACGCCACAGACTATTCACTCCACCACGTCTCAAGAAATCTACCGAACAGCAACGTCCACTACCGAAAGTTCGGATTCTATTGTTCTACTACAGTGTCACGGTTCAATAACTTACACTAACCTATATTCTAATTGGTAACGTGGGTTCGCTAGAACAGAAGCTCGGGCGGATACAGACAAAATGATTAACCTGGTCCCGGAAAGAAATACGGAAATTGAACCGAGGACCAATCCAAACTCAGTGCATTCGAATCACAAAACGAATTATTAATTTTCATGACACCATTTTTTAAAAACTAAGAGATGCTTGCTGATAAGTGAATCATTAGATAAGGAGCGTAGTTGCTGTGTAAAATTTGCAAATTTATGAAATGATGGCGACCAATTTCTAGGAGTTAATGATTGCACAGGGAGAAGAAAATGGACGTAAAAATTAATTGCAGAAAAAAAATGAACAGGAGGCGAAATTTTTTTCTGCATCGCCCTGATTTCAGGGTATCAGCAAGAACACGTGTATGAGCGAGCATTCAGGTATAATGAAAGTATGATCAGCCGTCGCACTATTACTGCCATTGATTGCTTCCTTTGTTCCTTTTAAATTACAAAATTTTTAATCTCTCTTTTTCCACTCCTGTCAGTAATAGCTGACAATTCTCTACCCTACCAAACAAAATGACTGATATTTCAGACTTCTCTTCCTGATTTTCTACTTTCTACTGATTATATGCGTTGAGCCATACATAAAGTTTCTGGTAACCGCCATTTTACTTTGATCTATAAGCAATGAGCGGGTTATATTGTGGTTGCATTTGCAAGATGGAAAAGGAATTATGTGACCTTTAGCTTGTTAAACATCGAATTCCCTTCCATCAAGTCCCAATATCCTGAACAGATTTGGTTCGTCAAATGATAGTAAACAGACTTGGTTTGTGGATTAGTTCTGTAGATTCGTTACCAACGAATAATTTGCAGCAGTCATTCCACAAAAAATCGTTTTTTAATGTCGCAATTTTTCGCGGAAAAGTTGTTCAAACATAATCAATAGCTATTATAAGAAGTGAGCTAGGCTTCATAATTTCATCGTTTTAAATAAAAAGGAAATTGTTCAGAAATATTAATGAAACGTACTAGCAGAAGGTCACCGGTCCAAAACAATAAATCTGGATCAAGCGATAAGTGCCATTCGCAGTCAAGAACCAGTGAAAAGTAATAATTGCAAATTAGAAATTTGTGCCAAACACTGAATTATCTGTCACTGATGACCTTTTATTGCTCGTTACTTTCGTTTCTTATGTAATTAAAACTTAAAATTTCCATACTTAATTGACTTTTTTCAACCACTCCTTACATTAGGCCTGCAAGACAAGAATGTGTTATAGAGGATTCAAAGATGGTATCAGAAGAGTCAGAGGATGGTTCCGAAGAACGAATTCAAAAGATGGTGATCCGAAGAATGAAAGGAGGATCAGTAAACGAATACCTCTCTTATCGATTGTTGGCTTTTGCCGAAAATTGACTGATTATGCCGCCTTTAATCCACATTTGAATCTCATCTAGACTGACTTTTTTTAAATTAATCCAGCAATTTCAGTATCGTTATGCGGAACCTTTCGATTATTTGCTACTAACCGTTGGCATTCTACTGAGCATTGTTGAGGGCTGTCTTCAAGGTGTTCAAGCAATCATCTTCAAAACGTTAGCAGATACGTTGATCGAAGGCCAAGCAAAGTGGGAAACAAAAGAGTTTGACGAGTCGAAGTTCCATCGTGAAGCAATGACAGCTGTCCACATGTACGTTGGGTACGGTACTGCCATTCTCATCCTGGGAACCATTTCTGTAAGCATCCCATAATTTCAGAGTTATAATTTAATTGCCTGAAGGATTTTCAGTTCTAGGGACAACGCAACAACTGTGCAAGAAATTTCCAGAGAAATTAATTATTTGTATTTAATAGTTTTTTAAAGAAACGTCAGTTCTCTGGACGATTAAAGTTATTCTTCGATCGAATTACCAATGATTATTAGAGGAAAAGCACAGTTTGATTTTAATTTTCTTATTCTCTCGAAGTGTTGTGGTTTGCGAAACTTTTTTTGTTTATCGGAAAGTTGCTCATTGCACAAATTCAGTTCCTTAATTTGCTGCACGGCTGATTACTTGGCTTTTATTTTTTCAAATCTTTAACTCCAAATAACGACAGATGACCTGTTGGCACACAGTCTGTGAGCGACAAATTCATCAAATTCGTAAACGTTATCTGGCAGCCATTCTGCGGAAGAATATGGCTTGGTTCGATACACATCCATCTGGTGAACTGATAACGAGAATGTCTGAGTACGTACTGCAAATGTTGTTCAAGTTGAATCTTAGATGAATAGACAAAATGTTCAACAAGCAAAGTTTGTCAAACCGAATATGATACGATGAATTAATTTCATTTAATATCAAGGATTTGAGCCCTACAAATAGCTGATTTTATCGGAAGAAAATTCTGCTCAAGACTGAAATCTGAAGCAAATATGAAAGATCAGTATGCAAGGGAAGGTTGTAAGACAGTTCAGAATTTCAGCATGTTTCAATAGAATTTAAATTTGTTGGGAATTGGATTTAGTGATAAAACAAAAGTTTAGAATATTGTCGATCCAATGGAAAATGTTTGTTCCGGTTGAACTATTATGAAGAAATTTTTCTGAATATAGTTCGATGTTTCAGTGGAATTGATAGAATAAAAGATGGGATTGGTGATAAAGTGGGTATTTTATTTTCGAATGGGACAGCGTTCTTTGGTGGATTAGTCGTTGCGTTCATTTGCAGGTGCGCTTAAACTACTTTTCTATGCATTTTCTTGAAGGAAATTTGCCTGCTGATTTTGTTCAGAATTCTTGTCAAGTTATTACATGACCTTCTGGCTCTTAGTATTTCCCAGAAGCTCTCATGATACAATTATAAGACTTCTTGCAGTTGGCGGATGACATTGATAATGCTGGCTTTCATGCCCATTCTGGTAGGATTGACGGCCTTCTTGACAAAGGTTTGCCCTATTTCCTTTCGAGGATGTTTCTTAACTGCAATAAGAAAAGTGAAGCATTAGAACGAAGTTCGATGCAAATATTTGCCGATTCATTTTCCAAAATGCTCCTTAAATTTGATCAAACAGTTTCAGTTTTCGGTCCAGAGTTATGAAGACCTTCTGATTGTTCTTTATAGCTTTAAAGGACATTGCAATAGAACAGAAATCGGATCAGGTTTCCTTGCTGGTCGCCGTCAGACTTGAAATTACTAACAACATTTAATAACTAATGATCCTAAAATTTAGTCTATATCGACAAGTACACGCGAGGAATTGCTTGCATACGAAAAAGCAGGCGCAGTGGCTGAAGAAGTAATTGTAGGCATCCGAACGGTGATGGCCCTGAACGGTCAGGAAAAGGAGGTTGCGAGGTATCCTGCAGAACACTGCAGTAGTTGTTTCGTTTCTACTCTCCCAATTTGTTTTCATATGCTCATTGTTGCTGCTGAATAGGAAGAGTTCTGCTTGAGTCTATCGTCCAGGCAATAGAGAGCGCGGGATGATTCCACTGAGCCTTCAACGAGGAAAATTTAGGTACAAAGATGAGTTGAACAAAGGGTCGGAGTTTGCTCGACGTAAGGCTTTGTTCATTGCGATTGGGACTGGTTCGCTCTTCTGTCTTACCTTCATTGCGATGGGCGTCACATTCTGGTGAGAGAATCCTTTACTCACATATATTTCACGAATTTCATTGAATGAGCAGTTTCAGTTCCCTGGAAACAAATTACAATCACAAAGCTCGGGACTGTTAGCTACAAGAAGTTTGAATTGGTCACTTCACTCCATCTGTGCTTTGACATCGCTCACACCGCTTTGCAAGAAACAGGAAAAGAAAAAAAAACGCTTTCAACACGTGTAGATATTTAAGGTACGGCACGAAGTTTTACAACGATGGCTTCATCCAACCGGGCGCTGTGTTTGCAACATTTTGGGCAGCGATAGGTGGTACTCTATCACTTGGTATGACTGTACCACAAATTGGTGCTATAATGACTGCTCAAAATGCAGCTCAGTCCATTTTTGAAGTTATTGATCATGTGAGTCTTAAGCAAGTCTCGTGTAAATGAGTTGTAATTTCTCGTTTCATTAAAACCCAACAAATATTCAATATATCGGTAATCCATTTCAGTTTCATTAATCACTGCTTAGTAATTCGATGATTAATATTAGCAGTATTTTGTGGTTTGTTTGACACGGTGAATACTTAAATAGACTCGAATGAACTCGAATGAATTTCTTATTTCCAACGATCAGTTCAATTCAATCGTTCATTGTTGAGGCATCCACCAGACAGTAGTCAGCTTATTGTATTTTAGCCAAACAGCGGTTTTGCAACTTTTTTATAGCTACAATTTATAAAGTGCAGTTTCGTTTTGAAGTAAGAACTGGTTTATTCAGGCGTCATAAACTCGGCCATTGAACTTTATAGATACCGGAAATTGATTGCCAAAGCTCAGAAGGAGTGATTATAACGAACCCAAAAGCCGAAATTCAATTCAAGGACGTTTATTTCTGCTATCCTACAAGACCGAAAGAAGAGGTTCTAAAGGGAATAAGCTTTAAGGTATTAATTTGATAGAACTGAAATAAAAGTAACTAGAACACGTGACAGAGAAAAGAAGGCAAAGCAGGAGAGGTGGAGAAAGTAGTTAAAATGCCAAAAGTTGAATGATTTTTAGCACTATTTAAAATCATTTTCTGAAAATAGGTGAAAGCAGCGCAATCAGTAGCAATAGTAGGCTCAAGTGGATGTGGTAAGAGTACTTTAATTGGATTACTACTTCGATATTATAATCAAGGACGAGGTGAGGTGAGTGATTTTTTATGAATCTCCAATTTACTAGTGAGATCGAAGAAAATTAAAAGTTTCCGAAAACTGCAACTTCAACGCTTCGTGTCAAGATGAACTAAGTCTTGAAAGTTAATTGAATTCTGTGCTATTTGTTATAGTCAATAATCTACTGGTGCTGTGTAAAAGGAAGTTCGACTCTCTTGTAGATCAGTGAGAACGGGTGGGAAAGTTTGCTAGAACAAACAGCAATAAAATTGATAACGGTAGCAACCAGAAGGGATTGTGGTCTTTCGACCTCGTTGTGAGGATGACATATGAAATAGGAAGAGGTCAAGCAAAAAGCAGTGAATCTCGCGGTTATCGTTCGTGTCGGAAATTTCAATCTCTTCGGTTATTCCTTCATACAGTACTTGCCCAATGAATACCCATAATGCCATTCTGTAATCGTCTGACACTACTTGATTTCTTTTGGCGCAAACGATTATAGCCGTAAAGTTTTTTCATTGGCTGGTAGTTCTATAAATCTAAGAACCCTTGCAGTTGTTCTTAACGTTCTCATCCATTTACTAATATTATCATCCATAAGTTGGAATTTTTCCGTTAAAAAGTTCTAGTACCTTTGCAGTAATTGCCTCTTTCTCTTCCAACAAGCCATATTTCCTTTGCGACTAATTGCTTATTTCCAGAGAGGATGATTTGGTGATGAGGTAAGGTAATGAATGGTACGTGAATCGTCCATTTCCGGTTGTACTACATCATTTTAGTTCGATTTTTTCAATTCAACGTTCGCTTTTTTCATGAACACAGCCTTTAATCACGTGCATCTTGCTTCATAATTGTAGCTTCAAGTGAGCGACAATTTTTGTTGGCTGAACATTTTACCGTGTCCTTTGAAGAGGTGTTGTATTGGTAGGACAGACCTATTACCATAGGTGTAATTTCCTGTGAAATAAGGAAAATCCTGAATTCAATTGCTCACCTTTTTCCAGCTGAGTGAATAAGACGAAATGAGCCTCAGCGAGTATCTCTGGTCTTTTCGAGCTACTTTTTAATTCCGTTCACTTCACTGTTTTTAGCATTTCAATTCCGTGACCAACTATATGAGCTATTTTTATCCGTTCCCTTTCTCTGATCATCACTTCCAGCTATACTTTGGTAATAATGTGCAGCTTAGGTACCATAGCGCAGAATGGATATTTTCAATTCTTCCATTATTTCGTTTAGTTTCAATCGAATCACCCATTCTTCAGATACAAAGCGACAACTGCGATGAATATAAATAATTTTATTGCCTTTTCCATCATGCCTCTCATCAATGGACGTCTCGATCTCTTTGCAGGAGAGTGAAACTCCTTTGCTTTTCCAATCCATCACTTAATCAGTTCAGACTGGATTCCTTCATCTGTAGTTTGTGCCTTTTCTTTTCGGACAGTTTCTTGTTCGAATCAATATTGCGGCATTGCTGTATGACCATCTTATCTGTCTATTACAACTGTCATCATTATGTCCCCATCAAATCACCGTTGTTCGATGTGTTCGGCAGTTCGGTAACCCCGTAATCCTCATCGCAGAAAGTGCAACTTCTCCTTTTCTCTCACTTCTTCATCTTTGAGAGCACAAAACTCTTTTGAGAATTTTGCGTTCTTGATCAATGAGATATTTACCGAAGATATTTTTTAATCTTTATTTTTGCTTAATTGTTGATATAGTCCGTTCAACCATCGATTTGTAGCTTGACTTTTTTGGACTTGCACATCTATGTTAATTAAGTCCCAGAAAATTGTCTCAGCTTGAAGACCGATCAGTATATTTTTATTTTCGTTTGTTGGTATCCTTTATCCAATATCCAAGTCGGCAACCTACTTTCAATGGCTGTTCCGATGCAGAGATGCAGTAGTTCTTCTACAGCGAACTTTCTCTTAGATTGATTTTAGAGTTAAGCTTCATTCAAAGTCTGTTGTATTTTATACATGGTTAGGGTAATGATAGCTTCTTCACCCTCATACAGAAAATTGAAATACCTTTCTCTCCTGTCATCTCGGCTTACCTGTCAGAAATTTCTTCAGTCGTTTCTTTGCCGACTTGGGTGCCACTAATTATACTAGCAATCATACCAGAATTGCAGCCATCAAATATTTGTGGCGAAAGGTAGTTTTACTTTCTTGCAGTTGAGTTTAAATCGATGGCAACATTTCATAGAATTAAACAGAACAGCACTGGACAATAGCAACGACCAGAGATGAATACTTTAATTGGAATATTCTCGGCGATGATGTATAGAATAGAATAGAAGAATTCAAGAAAGGGGAGAGGAGCTCGCAGCTACTCATCTTGAAAAGAGTGATTTTATAGTTTTTGGTTGTAAGAAATTAACCAATTAGCTTTTCTAAGTGTCATATAATGCTTGAGGCGATTAAATGATTCTGAAATGTGCCAATTCAGCTTATGGTGTCACATAAGCAGTGAATGTATAAAACATCGTCTCAATCACCAATCAGTTAAAGCAAATCCTCAACTGACAATCATCGAGGATCTCAGTTATTTAGATGTAATTGGTTTTCCGAAAGATGCGCTGATGAGTAACATTTGTTTTTAAATGCACAACATGAGGAAGACAATTTTAAAATGATAGTCATTGGTATTCAAATGTTATAATAAATTAATAGAAAAAAACAGAGACAAAAATTTAGGTGAAATTAGATGGTATTCCGCTGGAATCAATAAACGTTCAGTGGTTGCGCCAAATGATAGGAGTAGTATCGCAAGAGAACGTACTCTTCGCGGCAACTGTTGAGGAGAACATAAGACTGGGTAAAATTCATCTAGATCCTATCTTTTTCATCTTTTTATTTCTCTGCTCAAGATCCTACAAGCTAGGCTTCAGCAGTATGTTGATAGAAATCTACCAGAAGTACAAGTTAGGTATCGAAGAGGAAGAGGAATAGAGATCAGATTGCCAACATTCGTTGGATTATGGAGAAACAGGAGAGCACCAGAAAAATTTCTACTTGGTTATGCTAAAGCATTCGATTGTGTGGACCATAACAAAATTGGGCAGATCCATAAAGAGATGGGAATAACAAATCATCTCACATGTCTTTTGAGAAACCGGTCAAGAAGCGTCAGTTAGAACAAGATATGGAACAACGGACTGGTCTCGAATAGGAAAAGGAGTACGACTAGGATGTATATTGTCACCCTGCTTATTTAATTTATATGCAGAGTACATCATGCGAAATGCTGGCCTAGATGAATCAAGTAGGAATTAAGATTGCTGGGGAAAACATCAACAATCTCAGATATGCACACGATACAACTCTAATGGTAGAAAGCGAAGGTCTAAAGAGTCTTTGATTAAGGGTAAAAGAAGAGAACGTAAAAGTTGGATTGAAAGTCAATATTAAGAACACTAAGATCATGGCACCTAGACCCATCACTCATTGGCAAATAGAAGAGGAAGGGATGGAAGTAGTGAAGAGTTCATGTTCTTGGTATCTAAGATCACTACAGATGATGACTGCAGCCATGAAATTGAAAGATGCTTGGTTCTTGGAAGGAAAGCTATGGCTCACCTCGGCAGCATAATAAAAAGTAGAGACATCAGTCTACCAAAAAAAAGTCCTTATAATTATAACAATACTATTCCCAGTAGTTATGTATGGCTGTGAGAGTTGGACCATAAGGAAGGCTGAGCAGCGTAGAATAGATGCTTTTGAGTTGTGGTGCTGGAGAAATGTCTTGAGAGTCCCTTGGACTGCCAGGGGATCAGATCAGTCAATCCTCAAAGAAATTAGCTCTGATTATTCACTAGAAGGTAAGATAGTGAAGCTGAGGCTCAAATATTTTGGCCACCAAATGAGAAGGGAGAACTCATT
>JABVXS010001191.1:0-17374 GCA_013365335.1 Madathamugadia hiepei | reverse complement strand
GCTAAAGTTCGTAATAGAACTGATGGCCGATAATGAATCAATGAAATATATTAAATTACAAATTTTACTTGACTGATGATAAACTATAAATACGCGAGGAAAATTTAAATTCATGAAAAGCACGTAAAAGTTAATTACCGTAATTTTGGAATATTAATATCATAATATGTAATAATAATGATAATACTTAATTTTTTGCTTCGGCTTATTCTTTTTTTTTAATTAGTTTAGAAATTTTTCAAGAATAAACAACGAAAGACAAACAATCACAATCAACAGAGGCAAAAATTAATTACCATCAATGATTGAAATTAACTAATAATTGATTAGAGATTTCTTCTTATTATAAAATTCTGATTAATTAATTAATACTGCGATTCCATCTAGGAAAATCAATTAAGAGATTTGCACAGGAATTACTCTAACTAATTCATCAGAATTGTTTAAAATTCCTAACACTTACGTAACAACTGGAACACAGAACCCTCCTGCCGGTACACTTAATTTGAGATGTGACAAGTCAATCGAACAAAGTTCACCATCAAAATTTGTTGAACAGACGCTCTTGCCCCATCAATCACAATCATCGAAACTTACTATTGTTCCCAGCAGACGTCATAGCGAGCCCCCTGCACTTTAACTATTTATCTATCTATCTATCTATCTATCTATCTATCTATAACTGGTGACAGAAGATGGTTCTACCAACGGAAGAACGGAAGCATAGAGATGTGAATCGCAGAAATAGCCAGAAATAGCAGATCGGAAAAGCAGCCCTGGCCTGACATGAAGCTATGGCAGGGATTAATCAGAAGAGATGAGCCAACAGTTAATTAGTGTTCACATTGTTCTCTAAAGAAGCAAGCACCCTCATATGAAGTAGTTTAATTGAGCGGTGCGATTGCAGGGCTAATTGTCAAAGGTATTATTTAAAGATGAAAGTTCATCCTCGCTTCATGGCTCAAGATTCGATCCATTCATTAGATCAGGTGAAATTTGAGCTCATGATTTCT
Organism: Madathamugadia hiepei; assembly: GCA_013365335.1. Lineage (NCBI taxonomy): Eukaryota > Metazoa > Nematoda > Chromadorea > Rhabditida > Onchocercidae > Madathamugadia > Madathamugadia hiepei. Next base: position 16,361 of record JABVXS010001191.1, on the reverse strand, counting down.
CGTCGGTTTGACCTTCACATACATTTGTCATCGTTTACAGTAATCTTGAACTGCTGCGAGAATTGGTGACAAAGTGAAGCATAATATCGACCGTCTTTCACCTTCTCTCCGGAAGGAACTGCAACCGATCACTTCTGTTTGACATACTAAGGATCCGAATAAAGTCATTTCTACTGATTCATCGAAATCCGTTGTTTTTCAAAGTAGAAAAGTGCCATGTTATGGAGTGTTTTTACCAAATTTCTTGTTCTATTTCTTCTTTTATAAAAATTTCTGCCAGCAAACATCTGTTGTTGTGGCTTGTGAGGATTTGTCGATTTCCCTCATGTTTAAAAACACATCAGAAATGAAATGAAATCCTCCAGCCTGTGCAATGAAGTTTTTCAGTGAGGCATACTCTTCTTCATCCGCCATGGCCTAGCAAGCTTGGACAATGACAACGAAATCATACTGCTGTAGTTTTCGGTTAGAGTGGCCTTTTTTTGATGAATGGCCAGGCTCCATCTGCAAGTTGCCCTTCCTCTAGGATGGTTGCTCAAAGCTTGACCAAACCTTAGACTTGTCCTGGCATGGGAGACCCTACGGGGAACACACGCCATTGCCAGTATAGTCAACCAAGTGCAAGCCAAACAAGTGCTGATGGGAGTGGGAGTGAGCAGCTGACCGCCCACTATCAATGCGAAAATGAACGATAACGATAAGCTCCATCGTCCACTTCCGGTTCTTCCTCTAGGTGGTTTCACTTCTCTTACTTCAGCAAGGATGGGCGCTACGTGCAGTGACCTTATCCTTTGCCCGGCACTACTCCATCAGCCCATCCTTGCTGGACATTCCCTTCTCAACAACCCCACAGTGTTCAAAAGTCCTTTTCCGCATGCAAAACTTCCCTGTCCATATTCATGTGCATTGTTTGTGTCTTAATAATCACAAAGACTTCGTTTTTAAGTGAAATTAATATCTGACTAGCTCGAAACATCCTACCGCAAATGTGTGCACACTGAAGCAAATTAATCTGACATTTCCTTACCAATGAAGTAAACACCGACATAGCCAATTTGTAAGGATACGATAGCTTTTCAATGTGAGTGCTGTATGATTTCCTTAATAACAACCGCGCAGTTCAATTATACCAACAAGGAAATAACTCAGAATCATCGGACTAACATTGTGTAGAGAATCAGTAAATGCCATAAACTTCAATAGAGTCAACAGTTATGAAATAGACTCAACAAAATACAAGAAATAATAATAATTCTGAAGTTGGAGTACTTGTAAACTATACGTATGCATGGATGAACATAGCACGAATATGCGCTGACTTACCTTCATCACATAAATATTGGTAATATTGACGCTTTATCATCAAATCTTCTAAACATCAGAAGTTTCTCGCTGTTCTGCCTGACCGCTGTCATGAGACATTAACTTCACAATATTTATTCGTATACACCCGTTATTTTAATTTCAGTTATATGACACACTGTAAATCGAAACAAAACTAGCAAATTCGCTGTATAAGAGTGGAATATAAGTAACATATGCGTCCGATTTGCAAATATATTAGCTCCTGCAAAAGCTTTAACAAATCAATACACCAATATAACAAATATTTTCCATTTTCGATTAAAAATTACATATTATTGGTCTTGCATGACGAACAGAGCAAGTTGAATCTCAATGAAGTCCATTCTCATTATTAGAAAAATCCATCAGAAAGGGTGAAAAAATTTAGAATAAGTGAAAAACAATAAAAAAATACAACTCCTATACAAGGAAATGTTACTAATAATATACTTAGTTATGAAGCTAGAGACAAAAATGTTAAAATGAAAAATTAAGACTTGTTACTTTGAAGAGATGCACTCTTTCATCGCTAAAGTTGAGAATCAAACTATTTCTCTCGTTGACACCTTTGATAGCAAATAACGCTGAGGAGCAGTTTTCTTCAACATGTCTGATCAATTTTCATCCTACAAGAAAAACTCATTTCTTCACAAATTCACAACTTTGAATCATCGCATATGGAAATTATTAATCATCTAAAGTCAAATTCACCAATGATTGATATTAAATATACCTGAAACTGTTTGGAACAGCATGGTACATCGTGACTGGCATCGTAATCATCCGACAACAATAATTTCTGATCATAAAATCTCTGAGTTCCACACCGTACAGTTCCTGAAATATCGCCCTCACGCAATATATATTCCGGAAGAGAATGAAACGACTCGATTCGTCGATGCGTTTGGATATTTAAATTATGCAGTGTGCCCGTCAAAATAACTTCTGGATGCTGTAATAACAAAAAAAAAAAAAATTTACATGAATAAGAAATTATCAAACTTTATAAAACTGTGAGACATTCAGCGGCAAGTTTTAATACTATCGTCTTGAATTTTTCAAACTAGTCCCAAAAACAAAAACATGAGATTGGGCATAACAATCTTTGCTACGATAAACGAAATTTCCATATTTGCTGTCGCTGAAGTGCATCATGTAGCAAGCTGAACTACTAATGAGACTCGACCATAAAAAAAGCTTTGAAGTGTTAAACTTTCATTCATTATTGATTGCAAGGAATGAGATTACTTACAAAGAGTCAACACATGCCTTTTTATTTTTCTAAATATGTAAAAATTTCTGTAAAACATACTGGTTTCGTGAATGCTTGAGGAGGACTATCAGCAAATTTCGCCACAAGCTTATTCAGATACTGCTGTTTCACTTTGTATTTATGCATTAGACCCAAACGTTGGTGCAAAGAAAACATTTTGAGACGATTTACTTGTCGTTCATAGCCTTCCCAAAGCTGTTCAACTCGCTTCGAACCATAATCTCGCAGTTTGCACATCTGCAAACGAAGGATTTATGGTTAGACAGATTATATGCGTCAACTTTCCCTATGCAAATACCTCAGGTGTTTTTACAACGCACCAATCTGCCAGGTTAATGTTACAAAAATCAATTGGAGAGAGAGAGAGAGCGGTTCAAATTGATACAAGAACTGTGGCAATGAATAAATTCGTGAGGAAAAAAGATTGCGTTATTGAATTTAAATTGCAAAATTTGTCTTCGCAAACACGATCTATCCAAATTTCCTCATAAAGTGTTTAATTATATTTGAATAAATCAGGGATTAAATAATAAGCGTATGTAAGGAATTTTCAAAACATTTCGGGAAACTTTTATGGTAGTCGACAAAACCCGATCAATTTTTCAAGGTGGTATAGATTGCACAGCTCTTAAAAAAAAGAATAGAATAATCTAAACTGCGTTGGTCCTCACTGATGATAAGCACATCTGACAAATAAACCAAAAGTAGCTTTAAATCAGGATGAATTTTAAGGCGAACTAATTTCCTTCACAAGAATAATAACTTGATACGCAACTTATTCCTACCTGGTGATTGTAATTATCGCGTATATTTTCCAAATGTTGATTCATACTTTCCATTTGTGCTACTCGATAACCACGAAACCTCTCTGACTGTGACGTATAGGACGAACACAGCTGATCAACCTGAGACAAAAAATTAAACATTTTTGACTCATGCGCTGAACGAATGTCTGAAGCTTCGTCATAAAATACATAAATGACATAAGAGAAATGAGAATTCCTAAATTTGAAGCGATATTATCAATATATTATTGAATTTGGGTGCAAGCACACCAGTTAAATAATCACCTGTTGGCGATAGTTGTCTCGAATTTGCTCCAATTTCTTATGATATGTTTCAGAAAGCACAGACATTTGCCGCTGTCTATATCTTTCCACAGCAGCGACCATTTCACGGACGTGTGAATTTCGCTCTGAAATAAGTTTATAGCATACAATGTAAAAAAAAATGTGGCATAGATATTAAAGATAAAATAATAGTTGGACTGGAATCAAAATGGAAAAGAAATATTTTTGCTCACCAATTCTTTTGATCCACCACAAACCGATTTGCCGACATGCAATCCAAAGTAAATTTAAGATGAAAGTAATGCCGCAAGTAATCACTGCAGCTAGGATGCTACTCCAAAACACTGACTTCACTCTCCTCAAATGAAACCAAAAAGAGTAATCCAAACGGAAGTGTACTATTTGCGAAGCATTTCCCTATAAAACTAGTAGTTCATGGAAAATTGGTTCACAATATTGAAAATAACGATGAAAAGTCTCAATGTCAAACCCAGGAAATCTACCCAAAAAATTTTTAATTAGATGACATGAATACGCTTTTTGTTTTTTGCAATCAAATAAACGTGCATTTACGTTACGAAGCTCCTAACAAGTTTCGCTTTGCTTTCGGTAAAAGAAAAGGCACTTTATAGCAAATAAATTCGGGAAATATCTGCTCAAATTAATAAAGAACAAATAAAAATTTCAATCGCAAAGCAGTTTTTGTTGTAAGTGAAAAGCCTACTTTTGAATTCGACAGCACACATCTATATCGCTCGACTAAATCTCTGCTAGCAATTTTAATAAAGAGTAGTCCACCAGGGATGATTTCATAACTACCATTTCGAGTCCAGTTCATTACAACAGTTCGGTTTTCAAAATTATAACTTCCAATCAAAACTTCAGGTCTTACTAGCCACCATTTGATGAACAATGGTAGTTCACCATATGCATCACACGGTAGGACTGCTGATTTTGCGTAAGGAACTCTTACGATATATTTAGCACCGTGCTCCACTCGTTTCGAAATGCCTGAAATCCTTATGCTTTCCAAATGTTTGAAAAATAAAAATCAAAAGCAGATTTTGATATAAACAATCCGTAAAAATTCTTTAAATCTTTTACAAAAGATAATATGGGTGAATTTTCAATGCGTCATAACTTTAGAAAACTCACAATACAACAGTCCATCGGATTCTTTGCTTCCATGAGCAATTAGTATCAGTTACCGTTCTCTGTTAACCTATGTTTTCTTTCATGAATCGCTGTGAAAGAGATTGCTCTCCATGAACTACCGTGGATGTAAAAAATTACTAGAGATAACTGATGACACGACGAGTGTCATATACCGCATCATGTTAAACTCAGAGTTTAAATCTCGATTTGAATCATCAATAATGTTTGAAAAAAACCTATGGAGCAGTCCTCCTCATGCAAATCATTCGCACAGTCCATTGGTGGCTTTAGTTTGAAAGGTAGTGCACTAGTCCACTTGTTGAGACAATTATTACAACTCCAGTTATTCGGAATCATTTCAGAAAAAATGATATTTTTTGCTCTGGAACGTTAATTAAAATCAGATGTCAAAAAATGAAGTTGTAAAAATCCTTTATCACATTTTTATCAGAAAACTAAACTAAATTTGATTCGACCGCAGTTTAAATTCTGCTGCAATCAATGCTTCATTAACTAATTTTTTTACTAGTAGCGGAGACAACTGGAAGAGCGAATTATTCTAGTGAAAGCAATAATTGTTAAGAATAGTCATGCCAAGCATAAAAGGCAAAAGTTCAATATCATCTTAATTTGAATTATGAACAGCTATAACAAAAAATATTTAAGGAACCTTATAAAGAAATCTGGTGGCAGATATCTCATTGGCGTATTTGTCAAGCGAAAATCTTTTACTCCGGTAGGTAACGTTCCAACAATGCTGTGTAATAGAAAACTGTTCCTCAAATCCAACTGGAACGTAAAAATTGCGTAAAATTATGAAAGTACAGGTTAGACAACACAAAACTTTTGCCCAATTTGGTTAAATATAAAACAGTAATGAAATTTACAAAAGCATGGTAAGCATAAATTTAATTTAAAAAATTAATGAGATTGTTTGCATTTGTCAAATCAAAAAACGCCTTAAAAGAGAAACGAATAGAGAACAGAAGAGTGCAAATCACTGGAATTCAAAACGATCAAAAAACTATATAGAACCATATCTGGTTAAAGTAGAGGACAATAAGAACATGCCAAAACAAAGCAAAAGTTCAAAAAGCTTTTCGTGTGAACATAATAAATTCAGATAATTCCGATATTATTAGCTGATATCGCAATATGCATTTTGGAAAATGCAAAATTCTATACTCTAAGTTTAATACGAAAACTAGAAGGTGTAAATACTTGATTTCAATAACATTTAATGAGTTAATAAACCACTCTTTGGCGCAATAAAACAATTAAAAACAGAAGCAAACAAACCTTCTCCAATGAAGGTAGATCAACCGAATTGAAATCAATAAAAGTCAAACGGTTATACTGCAATGATAGATGTCGTAAATTCGATGAAATGAATAATGGCAAAATTGTTAATCCACAATTATCCATATTCAAATCAAATAACTGAGAGACTGAGGTGAATGATGGAAATCGTTCTATTGAAGGATTATTTGACAAATTTAAATTTTCTAACGATAGTGGCCATTCACCATAAATTCGCACTAATCCATTCGAAGATAAATCCAATGATACTACATTTGGCAGCACAGATAACTCTGAAACCTGAAAACCGAACAGTTCGCTTGATCTTCAAAACTGTGTTCTAGCAGTTTTTGTATTCCAACTGTAATGGATGAAAACCACATTCCCGTCCGTCAAAAACTGCAAATACTAGGTACTTAAAACTAAACTGACATCTAACACTGGAGAGCAGAAGAATGTATCAAAGTGCTCGAAAGAGTGACTGATTATCGAATTCTGAATCTAATGAATAAATGAAAGCCAAATTATGAAAAAGAAAAGAAATTGATATTCCTGCTTATATCGATTTAAACCTAATATAAGTGAACTGCTAATTCTGAAACCCTCTTAGTGGGTCGCTATTAATAAACCATAAACAAAGAGACAAAAGTTAGACATCAGAAATATAATTATGATAAGAGCCTGGCACCATAAATTAAGTGCAACTGGCAATAGCTTACTTGATTAAACGATAAATTGAGATGTTGCAATTTGATTACACACTGGACATTATCAGATAACTTTGATAGCTGATTATGGGATAAATCAACTATTTGTAACGATGGTAGTTCATTCAAGGCTAGACAGATCTCATTCCAGTTCCATAAATAATTGCGACTCAGATTCAGAACATGTACGCTTTGCAGGGAATTGGAAACAGATGGAAGAAGTTGTTGTATTATGCAATCATGAACAGCAATGCTGCGCAGCGAAGTAAAATTTTCGAATATGTTCAGATTGAGGTAACTCTGCAAAACGCAATCGACTGATCTGACCAAATGTTTCACTAATTTCAGTTTTCTGTTATTTTGAATTGCCTGCATGAAAAAAGTACAACATTTAAACAGAAATTCTGAAATAAATCAACATATCAAATTCGAATATGTCCAGATTGATGTAGTCGTAATTGTTCTTTTTCACTGAAATTTAAATTCAATAAGAAAATTAACAACCTGGGAGCATTTCGTGAAAGAAATGCTATGAGTGTCTGGTATATGCTTAAGAATACGCTGATCAAGTCTATCAGGAGCCACATTAACGCATTTTATCGTACGGTTTTCACATAGGCATCCATATTTTCGGCATGGATTACTGACTTTTAAAGTTGCCTAAACAAATGAGAATTTGAAACTATTCAGGAATGTAGCAAATATTATTGCGACCATATTCTGAACCACAAATACGGAGCAAAAGATCATTTCAATAAGTGCTGCATTGTATAAAACGCTTAACCGACAAATTCTCGATTGAAATTTTACTTACACTAATATCAATTTTCTCCGATTCCCAACTGTTAAAGTTGTCTAAATAGCAGAATTCAACAAAAAAAAGTCACCTTTTCGTCATCGTCATTAAACTCTGCTTTAATTCGGTGGTAAGCTTCGTCGATGCAGAAAGCCAAAGCTACGCAAACCTGTGTGATGATTAGCAAACGATGTACTATGCACACTGTTCTGATATGCATTTGTTCTTTCCCGGACGTTTTCCTCGATCAACTTGTGACTGGTCTTGCATGATTAAACGCAAGCATTATACCTCTAAAATCCAAGGATCATTTATTGAGATGAAAGGATCGTCACATGGCCAAGCAGAAGTGAGAAGATGAGACAATGATACCTTCTGCTCACATTACAAACAAGACCTCAACTGCGGTATTAAACGTTTTGTTGATGACCTTCCACCTGACAGTCATCAATAATAGAAAATGCTTCTGCTTCGATCTTGACATTTTAAAAGAGAAATGCAGTTTCACGTTTCATGAATTGTTGCATGATGGTGGCAGAGAGAGATTTCATCTGCCCGGATGTCTGGGAATGGGTTGAAGTTCTAGCTTGGGCAATTGCATCAGAAACTTTTGTTCGTCCATTTCAGGTTATGTTATGCATGCTGAAGCGATTTGATCTGCTAATGGCATGTTCTATGCAGGTTTCTCGTTGGCCAAGGCACTTTGTCACCACCTTAACTCTCTTCAAGAAGAAAAGTTAGTAGGTATTTTACTTCGGTGCTGTAGAAGCGACTCATTGATTTCATATGTTGTATTATAATCGATGAGATGTCATATCCTTCGCTAAGCATTCTGCAATAAGTTTTTTAATGCTGTCTTTTGAAATTAAGGCTGTAATAGTTTTCAGTTGATACTAAAGTTCATGGCAATACGACTGTTGTTGAAGTTGTAGATGTTCCAGACGTAGATGTCCGAAAAGTGCTGGAGCATAGTCAGGAAACTTGTACATTTTGTACTTGTAACGTCCCGGTCAAGGTAATTTCCTTCCTTAATCTTTTCCAGCTATTCAGGTGAACTATCTCCACTTCAGCACTGAACTGTGTTTTGTTTGCAGATCCGTTATTCAGATGTATTAATTTTGGAGCAGTTTATGCGAGAAGATGGAACTGTACTTCCTCAGCGACTTACTGGTTTGTGCAAAAAACAACAGCAAAGGGTCGAGCGTTGCGTTATGCAGGTATATTATAATATAACGAAAGTTATGGTGAAAATGCCGTGCTTAGTGCTTTTATCACTTACTACGAAAGAAAGTAAGAAGCATTAGATTTGCAAAAATTCCCTTTTTACTGAGGCAGACTTGCAGGCTCATTGGGCTGGTCTCTTTCCAAATAGGACAACTGCTGATTTCGATCGTTCTGGGTACAAACGATTTGCCAGGTTTTTTTTTATAAGTTTGTCGTCTTGAAATTGCATTTAAGAGCAGTGAGGCTCGAATGTCGTTATTAAATTTAGTTGCTGATCTTCTTAAGTCTTTCGATTCTTGTAGATCTTACATGCAGTCGAGTAGATGTTTCAGTAAAGAAATCTTTGTTAAGAGGTAGATCTTTATAAAGCGTAAGTAATTTTATTATATTATATAGGTACTGGAACGACGACAGGGATATATATCGACTGAAAGAAGAAGTGATTGCCGGTTCGTGGTACTATATTAAGCGGTATAACACACGTGCAGTTAGCCTTAAGAAGAATTGAAGTTTTTGTATATTGAAAGAAGTAGGTTCTCGAAAAATTAGGTCAACATATAGAAAGGAAAAGTTCAGAGATTCACCATTGTTTTTTGGAGTTAGGCTTCATCACCCATTTTTAAATAGAAGTAGAAAAATCACGCGCCAGTTTTGTTGCTCAAAGTAGATTTTTTTGATCGTGCTTAAAAATTGCACTGGCCAGCCTAGGATGATTTTTTACTATATTAAGCCTTCAGTATTTGTAATTTTTAATAGCTATTTAGTTTGTTTGCCGTCTATTCATGTAGAAATAACACAACTTTGTGTAACATGACATAATGTTTGAGCAATATCAGCAATATATGGTACTTTGACAATTTGCCATACTTCATCTTCATAGTTTGGTAATGGACTGCTTTGATTCAATTACGTCATTTAACGCGTTTGTTCTTGTTGCTAAAAAAAACTGTTTTGTGGTTGTTCATTTTTGTTTTGTCAATAATAAATGTAAGCAATATATTTATTAACATATAATTTGGTTGACGAATACAATAGCGTTATAAAATAAAATATACAAGATTCTGACCTATCTCACGTCATCAGCATACTTATTTTTGAAGTTAGGAGTACACGCTGCTCGAAATCCTTGAATCCCTGCCTGCTGGAGATTTAACTGCTATATCCGTAAGCATTTGTTTCGCCTGTTCTGTCGACGATGTAGTCAGAATCTCGAAGGTTTGAAGTTCTATCGAGTTCACCTTATTAAAATTAGTCAACAATCTCACTGGGTCGTCGATCATTAACTTTGGTGAATGAAGTGATGCTGAGTAATACATGATATTCCGAAACAATATAGTAGGCCTCATCTCTCGTCCAGTTTAAATGAATATCTCTTTCATGTTTCACGAGTTCAATGTTCTGATACATTTGTTAAATGCAGTACTTGTATAAATTTTACATTGCTAATGTGGACTGAATCACAGTTTGGAAGACGATTCTGATCTAATTTCGTTCTAGCGTTGATTGAATGTTGGCATTGACGCATGACTGTAAAGCCCCTGAGCCATCAAATGCAGAGCCAGCACAGGTCGATGTCCGGATGCTTTCTTCAGTTTAGCTCTTTTATTCTGAAAATTATAAATCCTTATCAACATTGAAATTTCCAATACAAGGGGACTTGGTGAGAAAGGTTGTCTCGAATTCTGCATAAACAATTGAGTTTATAGACAACGAGGGGATCAAGCTGTCAATTTTAGAAACGTGAATTTTGTCTTTGAAAAGTTCTATATGTCAACAGATATTTTCCTTAAAATAGTTTAGAAAATAGTGAAAGCACCCTTTAATTTGTTTTTAAGAAAACATACTGCTTGCAGATCTTAATCGCTACATAGCGCCTAGGAAGTGAGAGTAGAGGTTGTAAATTAATAAATCAGATCCGCCGTGTAGTGCGGAAGAAATACATTTGTATGCAATATTACACTGCGTTCTGCAATCCTTTCGAGAAGATGATGTGCGGAGTTCAAACTGTCAAGGTTTAAAAACGCTTGACGGAATTCTGTTTCACTTGTTTTAATGAAATTTCTGAGGTGTTTAACCGTGGCAAAATGAACTGAGATAGTGAAAAAATCTGAAAGTCAAATCAAACATTTGAATTTGTGCTAAACAAAGGGCGATTTCGTATGAAATGTAATTGACGTGGTTGAGCCTACCGGTATATTTTGGATTGCATGAGCCTGATTTGGTTATAGTTTTGTTTGTACAACATTTTTACTAAAATGCACGTCTAAACAATGTTCAACCTCATTGGAATATTTCCTCCAACAAAGTCACCTTGTCCGGACAGCTCATCATGTGAGTTTTCAACAAAATTTGTGTTAATTTCGGAGATTTCTAAGGGTAATCGTCATGATGACGACATAGATACTGAGCATTAAACGGGTTGTTCATGAACGGGTTATATCATGTCAACATGGAGGACGTTTTATCGCTCAATCAGAGTTCAGCATCATCGTTTCCTTTCCGACAGAAGATTTTATCGGTGGATGGTGCAGTCATTTGCACCTTGTTATTACTTACCAATTGACATTTCTCATACCTGTCATTATACAGGCAATCATCCATTACACGGGAGAGGGTTGGAAGCTAAGAAGTGGAGATACGCAGAACTGGAACTCTTACAGTACGCTTAGCCAGACGAATTAGAAGTGGAAAAAGTCTTGGGATTTTGCTATGAAAGCAGATTAGAAAATAAATCCATCAGCTATTAGGAAAGTTATAGATAGGAAAAGCTTTTGCTTGAGTCAGCAATCAATAATTCCTCGCTCATGAAGAGTTGAAGATGGAAACGATTTGTTTTGGAAATATTGTCTGCTGAGCTTACTGATAACAGCAAGTTATGACCAGGAATCATTCTGAGCATTTATATGAAGCAAATTGTTGCATGGGCAAACTTGTTGAGGACAAACAAAAGTACTGTAATAGCTGACTGGTCGAGTCATAAGGTGTGCACGAGCGAAGGTAGCGTAAGATGAGACAACTTAATCATTTGATCACATTGATAAGCGTTGGTGGAAATTTCATCCACTAATTAGAGGATTAAATTGCAATTCTAGAAGGGAGAAGGGAAAATTTTTTGAAGAAAAAGATATAAATCAACAAAAAAGGCAAAAAGGAGAAATTAACGAGGAACTGTTTCGGTTTCTCTTTGAAAAGAAGGAAATTAGTATGAACAACTACATAATCCAAAAGACAAGTTCTGGAGGAAATTGATTTCAGAGCGGAGGTACATGTCCGTCGTCTATGGCGGCGAATTATGCAGAGAGATAGTCGCAGATTCGACTGCCTGATAACAAATAAAATCATCTGAAACATTGTTTGATGATTGCAGAGTTTCCAACACGACACATCCTTGCCTGCTTCCTCACTTACACCGGCAAGATGTAACCTTGTTCCCAGATTTTCTTGAAGACCGAATTGCGGGCTTCAAGACGATCTGAAAGCTGAATTTCTGACTGACAACCGCTCAGTAGTTGAATTCACTGTCAAAGAAGTTTCTGAATCCGAGAAGCACAACGGAACGGGAATGATTCAAAACTAGCTATGCAAGAGATTTATTGCATTAAAAATATCATGATTATAATTAGCGTTTAGAATGCAAGCAGATGATGAGGATAAATAGCAGTTTAATAGGTTTTCGAAATTTGCACGAGTGGTGATGAGGTAACCGATCGCTCAAAGCATGATGCACATTTATAGGGATCAAAAATAGGTAAGTTCTCGAGAAGAACTACCGGATATCCTTCCTCTCAACACTCTAAAAAGAAAAGTTGGGTGCTGCCCAAGTGCTGCAGTGCAGGATTTGAAAAAAACTCAGTTGACATGAGGAATATCGAAAGACACTGACTCACTTCGATGACTGAGTTCAAAAAAGAACTTAACCTAATGAACAAAGTTAAAATAAGAGAACATATCTGAAATGACAGTTTAGGTAACTCTGTTAATCATCACTATCAGCCTAAAATCTCTCCATAGAAATGCATTTAAGGCCGTCTTCCGGAAGAAGCGCTCACGTGTCCATATTAACACTTCCGTCTCGGCCTCGTCCACCGCCTTCCGTATTCAACCTTTCATTTCTTTATATTTACTAGCCATTAATGTAAAAAAATTTTAAATGGATCTGGTGCAAGGCAAGCTTTAGATGAGGCATTAAACTAGTTTGGTATTTCTTCAACGAAGTGCATTGTCGAAGGAGTATCAGAACATTGGTAGAAAGACAATGCAAATCTCTGGCAAGTCAGACACTAACTGATTTGTGGGATTATGATAAATTCTTCTTTCCGGTCTCAAACATGAGAAAGGCCCGTTCCAGCAAATGCAAAGCTAACCTGAAACCATATTTTGATCTGTGACTCGTTCAGGCCCAGCTCATGTGCCAGTTCCTGACGCCGTTTCTCTGTGAGGTATCGGTTATCCAGGAACTGTTGTTTGAGCCGTTCCAATTGTTCAGCAGTAAATGCTGTCCGTGGTCGCTTCTCATCGTCGTTCAAATTTGTTTCTTTCCGTTTCACCCGACGTGACCTCGGTCCTAAAGAAGCTAAGCTTACAAAAACAATTCGCATCAAATCAAATCCATCGTCACTTAACTATGCCATTGTAACGTAGAACATCACCTATTTCGAGGAATGATGTATGAGACGAAAAATCACCGAAGTCAATCTTCCAGTGAAAACCTTAGCAGTGATCAGTGACTAAGATAATTGGATCAGCAATCATTTATCATGATTGCGTAATAATTGTAATGTGTGATAATTTCATTTGATAGCAATGATGGATGGATGGACGTGATGGTGCAAACCGTGCAAGCAAATTAGCATGCTTGCCAAGGAGGGTTAGGAAGTTGCGCAACTGCATGTCTCATCCTAACTTCCTCTACCCAACGACCCTTTCCCAACTCCTAGTTTTCAAGACTTCTAGCCAAGTATATGGTGAGGCAACTTGATGCACACCAATAACTTTGGTGCATATATGCACATTTGCTCACTGAAGCGTTCATACTTCCCTTATCTCATTTGAAAAACTTTCACAGGTATACCTGAGCTTGGTCGGTCGGAATACCGAGTACAATATATCCAAGCCGGGAACACTGTATTTACACTATCCGGTCTCGTTGATGCACATGGTTTCAAAGCTACCTCGTGCTGCTGAAAAGAAAATGTATTTGTGCACCCAACTCAAAGGATTTCATGTATTTGTGCACCCAACTCAAAGGTAATAGACTTGGCCTCATATTGGATCTTTCTAGCCAAGGAGATGAACAAGTCTAGAGAAACTGGAAAAAGAGAGCTTTTATTAGGTGTTAGGTGACGATATGACCCAGGTGTAACTATGGGCTATGGAAATAGATAAGAGCATGGTGGATTAAGTTGGGTGAATCATTTAATTGGAATTAACATAAGAGAGAGTGGATAGAGTTAATGAATGGGTCGATTCGCGAATTCCATACAGCCTGGAACCAAAGAGATTAAGTATGGAGCGAGCAGCACTGAGCTCACCTTCGCATACAGTTTCATTGCTGTTTCAGTGAAAAGCACTCTTACCTTGCCAAAATCTGGTCGCAAAATGTTCTGTATGGAAAATTTTAGTTTGGAAGTCGTTTGATACAATTCCTCGCGACGGTTTGATAACTCTGGTGAAGAGAGGTCTTCGGAAACGGAATCTGATCTATTATCCATCTGAAGAATCAAACAAATTCGATTTGGAATCCACTGATCCTGCCGAATGATAGTTTGCTTGATAAGTTAATTTCAGGTTTTTTCATGAACTTCATAGTGATTTTATAATACTTGCACAGTTGGTCCTTACGAGACTGTAATTCCTTTCGTCTTCTGACAAATAAACCTCAGCATTGAAGATGAGTTTGATTTGTCTGCAGAATTTATCGGTCAGCTGGATGTCTTCGTCGCTCACAACACTTTGCCTCCTTTCCGCCTTTTCCTGTCCACTTCAGTGATGGACACTGTGGTCACTATCGTTATTTCGGATCAAAATCTGCTGTTTATCTGAATTGCTCCACTAATTTCCGCGTCCTTTTTCATGAGCACTTCGAGAAATTTAGAAATGACGGCGCAAAGTTAATTAGAAGTTAGCACTTAATGGCTATACCTTATCTACATTCTCTTATTCATAAAACCACAACTGGAAGGTGTTATTCTGACCGTAATTCATGTACAACCTTATACGATCAAGACTTTTTATAGGTCAAAGAACAAGTTAGATCCACTTTTCGCTTATTTAATTTTCCTTTATTTATGAAGAGGTTTTACAACGAAAGCGATGTATATGTCTTCACTGACGTAACGGCCTTACCTGAATTATAATAAAAATAGTGTAATCATATAAAAAGTTAATTATCAGCTGCTATGCCTTACTTTAATCACATTGCTTCGCTGATCTGATTGGCTGACACCTCGTTCAAAACGCTATTCAACAATGCCTCTCTTTTTAGGTATTTCACGCTTTCTAACACTTCTCACGCACTTATAGTTGAGCACGGATGGTCGTATTCTACGACTGCTATCTTGGAGACCGTGAAGACACCGAGTCCAGCAATAACAAACAACGAAATAAGATGAAAGAGCAGTGATCCTAATGAGAATAAACTGGCGGTAATGACAGTAACGATCAGTCAGTCATCAATAAGAGGATGAACAGATAGCACAGCGATACAGCGAAGGAGAAAGGAGCCGAGGTTGTTTGTTAATTTAGTAATTTAGAAGGGCACTTGGCACAGCACATCTTTGTTGCTTCAATCCTTCCGTCCTCCACCACCCATCTGATGGAAATTCGTCGTCACGCCTATTCCTCTCTCTTAACCCTGCATGACTAGCCTACCGTATCCCAAACGCCCTTACCACTTGCGCTCTTCCCACTTTTACCTTAACTCACAATCAATTGGTTTGTTTGATGTTAACCACGCCTTCAAAACTTAGAAGACGAGTATTGTCTTGAGAGAAGCTGACGAGGCAATAATTAGCTCAATATTGCCTACTTTTGATGGGATTAATTAAGTTACATTTGATGGATTTCCATCCAATCTTCTCTTCTTTCATCTTCAACAATGCTCATTCCTTCTTCGCCTTCCACACTTCTCTTGTGCTATTCTCGAGACGGTTTGTCGAGAATAGTAAAATAGTAGTCACAGAATATTTGCCTCCACATGGCAATTAATTAACTGCTTACTTCTCACTTCAACAATTATCAAATAAATTGCTGCGAAAGAGAAAGTAATTGCATGATGCCTTCTGCATCACTCATCCGCAGAGAGTTCCTACACCGACTAATTTAAGAAAGCAATTAATTTAGTCTTCTGTAGGCTTCTCCAACCACACACACATACACACACACATACACACACATATACACACACAGACACATACACACACGCAAACACACACACACAAACACACACACACACAAACACACACACAAAAACACAGCACTCTGCAAACACGAAA
>JABVXS010001190.1:0-17375 GCA_013365335.1 Madathamugadia hiepei | reverse complement strand
ACACACACACACACCAAACCAACGTCAGCAGCTATTTTAGCGTTGCATGGAAATCCACTCTTTTTTATGAGAAATAGAGAAAATAAATGAAGCGAATCATTAATTTTTGACTGATTATTCTACAACCTTCTTCCCGCCTCTCTTGATGACTGTTTGATCCTGTGAATTACAGGTAAACTTTGGGACGAATGAATTCTCTTCGGGACGATTCTACCTTCCACAGAATTTATGAAGCTGCTAACCTACCTTGAAATAACTTTAACTCAATATGAACTTCACAGTCCTTATAAATTCATAATTCCATTTCCATAAAAATGAAGAATTACGGCTAGGAAAGAGACAAATATTCACAGCGAAAGCAGTAAAAGAAAGATAAAAAAAACTGCAATCAACAGTTATCGCTTTCATAAAGATATTTTTGGCTATTATTGGCTACCAGTCTTGATCAAATTAGCCCAGCGATGACATATCGCCACCAGTTCCCAGAAAGCTGGTGTAAACAAAACAACTGCATGCAGCAAACTACGCATTCCATGGGTGAACACTGAGAGTCATGAACCTACCTGGGAAAACTCTTCTAATTCCAAAGCTTCTTTCCAATCCTTCGAAATGATTGGGTGATACGCACTTACGTGGACAACAAACCTAAAAATGACTCTTATAAATTACTTCCATCACTCCTTTTTTTGCTCCAATACTTCGTAACAAAAAAGCAGCACAAATTCTTTCAAAACTTTTCCATTAAAATTTAAAGATAATTGGACTAGCAATTTTCTATACATGTAATAGTAGGAATTTAAACATTTTCGTGAATTGCAGAAACAAATAACGACAATGAGATTTTCACCTTCTGCGTTATCTCGAAATCGCCCGATATAGCACTCTTTTTCGTTTATTTCGTTTCTGTGACCTGTTGACCCTGTATGGAATTCTTCCACCGGCCAATTCTTCTTTCCAGCCAAGTAGAAAATCAGAAGATACTATCAATGCCAACGGAAGAGTGTAGAAGGGAAGTGGTACGGCAGCTGCTTTCCGCTCCAAGGAACCGGATTACACGAGCACCAATCTATCAGTGTCCCAAATGAAAAACGAGATCAATTTTGCATATTAGAAGGACATGCTGGTAGCACTATGGGAGGTGCCGCGCTGATTTTTCGCCATTATTAGAGCTCTATAACAGAAAGAAGGATTGAAGTTTGAAAGTTTTTGAGATAGTCATTCGACGAAGTAAAAAAGTAGAACAGTGTGGCATGGCAATCACCTATCATGAAATCCAACAGATCCTCCACAGATCAACAGATCAAATGGATCTGCATGAATGTCTCCACCCGCTGCTGCATAGGTTACAAGGATGCTAACGTACTTATAACCATTTCCTCCTGTATTTTCATTCTTCTCGAAATGTGAACTCAAATAATTCCACAATAAAATAAATTGAACGATGCAAATTAAATGCTCAAAATGTATTTCGTTGAAGAGAAAAATTGATATGTGCCACTCAAAATAACTCTCAAATACTCCTGCCAATAGCTAACAGCAATAATCAAATTACTCCTGTAAATTTCAAAAAACCGATCAATGAGCGAACATGCAACGGTGCGCCATCAGCCTTCCGAATATGCTGCTACTGTAAGCTATAAGACCGTAACGCAATTTTAATTCGTAGAGAAACATGCTCTTCATTTACTCGAAACTTCCGGTATATTTCTTTTCACTTCACACGTGATCAATTCTGACCAAATGGACATGGAACAGAAAGAAAAATAATAGTTTGGCAAAGGAAAAAAGAAAGAGGCAAAAAGCAGCCGTACTTCCACAATGAGGTGAAAAGGTTGGAGACATCTCGCCCCACAATTCCTCTAATCACCCGCTTTACCGAATATAACTGCTTTTACAACGAACTCCAGCTATCCAGTGTCCTGCTTCTACCTTCTTTCTTCAACGACAGGTCTACCAAAACGGTTGTAAAATGAAATTGGCTGGATTTTGGAACACTTGTTATTATTACATGAAGGATCAACAAATGATTACTTCAAAAACACGGAAAATGATTGGATGATCATAAACTTCCTTAACTGTGTTTAAGATACCTTTCACGAGCAGATCTAAGAAGTCCCAGCAAATTCAGTCCTAAACTACATCTGAATGATTAATGAAATGCATCACTATTCCCAGCCGGCGAAGACTGCACTCGGTTCAGGCGGTCTATCAAACTTTACTCCAATTTAATTTTTGTGCTGCTTACCAGGTTTAGGATATAAATTCAATATCCGATCATGGCCGTGATGAAGATGGCAGAGGGTGAGTTAACTGACAATGAAGGGGGTATGGTATGAGCGTAAGGGAACGCCCTGCAGAGCAATTCGTACTAAATCAAGGTGCAAGCAATGAAGAAACACATCATGAAATGTGCTCCTACAGAAACGGAAAACAGGAAAGTGGATGTGTGGATGCGTTGCAGTTCAAATACCAAGGGATCCCAGTGGTGGAAGGGCACCGAACTCTTGCAATCATTGGCTCTATATGCTAGCTCGAAACTGTGCGAATAGACGGATGACAGTTGTTTATACATAGAGATAGGTGATAAGCTGACATGTCAAATGCAAAGGCCCATCGTCCCTAAACCTTAGAGCAAATTTGAGATTTATAAATCTCACCTGCACCCACTCAATTTCTATTCATCATTAAACTCATCATCACGACCTAATATTATGGCAAATTGCTTCCGTTGTTGAACTTCTCCTCAACAATAATTACTGTGTCTTTTTTCCCATTTATTATTTGCTGAGTTAATTCTCAAAAGAGGAGAGGACAGTGAATGCCGAAAAGGGGAAAAGTTCGAGTGATCCGTCGCGATATTCGCAGTATCACATGCCTCTCCTTCTGTACTTCTACACTCGACTCTCAGCACATCAGCACACTATGGTAAACAAATCCATTTCTGAAATACATCTCCCATGATACTCACCGAAGCGAACCACATAGCGCACAATCATATTTACCATGTCAACATCATCCGCCTTTTCGATCGTTCTACCACGACTACTACAACCACTGCTACTCACTTCATCCCCAATGATCGATAGTTGCTATCAGCAAGTTGGCTGCTATATGTAAGTTCGTCACTCTTCCTGATCACTCATACAGTTTACATTAGGTTCCACTGATGCCAATTAGACATTCTTCATCCCGAAGAAGCACGCATGAGAGGATCATAGGCTGTGACGAAATTGGTTTCAATATGCCGCATTATATATGAACTGAACTGAAGCTGTAAACAAATACCCTGTGTGATGGGAAAGTAACAACATTTGGTGACGACGATAAAACGAAAAGTGGGATGGTGGTGTTGCAGAAACTTTCCGAGGAGTGGAAGAAGGCTTGAAGGCGCAAAATCGAATTTGAGTGAATTAGATGAGGGATGAACAACAGGAAGGGAGGAATTATGATGACGATGATTGTTTCCAGTCAATAAAAAGCAATTCCACTGTCTGACTGATCCAACAGCGATTCAAAACAATATGCTGCAGCGATCGCAGTGGATGGTGGAAATGCAAACTAAAACTGAGATGTGAAACAGGATGAGTGGTAAGGCAAAAAGCAAATTAAAGACACTAAAAACTTCCATTGCAAAGGATGCCAAGGACTGGCCTTTGAGTATTAGCAGGCATTTGCTGAGTTTGCGATGTCAACAAATTCGTTACGTTGAACGTCTTCACAACTCTGTCATGCTCCCATCACCAATGTATTCGACAACTGACAACTAAACAACACATTAACATCGATTTCAACGAATAAATTCGTAGTGAGAATCGCTTGACCCCTAGAACTAACAACAGTCAGTGGTTGCCATTTGGATACAGCAATGGTGACTCTATATTTTGCATTTCATCATAAAGTCGGAATCCATAGAAACCCACTTTTAGCGCCACTGCAACGAAAGAGAGGGAAGGAGATCGGCATGTCGAAAGCTGGGAAGGCACTCCAGAAACAGAAACAAAGGTTGACGGAATGGAAATGAGAAGATATCGACAACCCCAGAACACACAGTATATCACCCACCACCGCTTCCTAACTGCCACAGAAGAGACAGTAACAAAACCGTCCGTTACTCCGCTTGTCACCATATATATAAGCAAAAGTGCTGCAATAGTAATGTGGTAGTGGTAGTGGGTTATTACGACGGTGGTGGTTGTGGCGGTGGCGGTGGCGGTCTCCCTGTGCCCCATCAGTTCCGCATTACCAACACCGACATCACATCACAACACAACAACAACCCTTCTCTTCGCTAACATCCACTCAGCACTTCACAACACTCCCACAATTGGTGGTACATATGATGAGGAAAGATGAATTGGATAGCGATCTGAACAGATCGATCAGGAGAAGGCAGTGAGGGTGGGGTAACAATGGGCTATCCTCGTCGACACACTCTTCTACCGGTCCTCGTCGTTGTCACCGTTGGTTAGATCCATCTGTAAACGTCCTCACTACGTCGCCCTCCTTGATTTCCTCACACTCAGCAGAAGTTGGCTGTTCTTCCTCCAATGTTAGGGAAGTATATTGTATGTGAATGTCTTTTTGATACTTTCACCTTTAGCAATAGTCATAGAAGGAAAGTACCACAGCCAGCATGACCCTTCATTCCTCAGTTAACGATCTTGGGAGGAAAGATGAAGTCAAGGGTAAAAGCAGGAAGACAACGTTGTGACCTTATTCGAATTCCGTTCACATTCGTTAGATTGATGTTGAATGAGGTCAAACTAAATGATTTGAAGTCGTCATAAGTCATCTTATCCTGAAATGCAGTACAACTGTGACATTTCCCTCAGTGCGATGCATTGCACGACAGTAACAACATGGCTCAGATACCTATGCGTGCATGTGCTCGAGAAGAGAACTAGTGGTGGAGGAGCTTATCACTGATCGTCATCAAAAAATTTTGACCCTACCATCTGGTCATCCATTTCCCAATGTTATGGCGAAGTAGAAAAAATGGAAATAATTTTCATAAGGGCTGAAATTATGTGAAAAAACAAATGACCTTAATTTATGTAGAAGAATTGTTACCAAAAGCAAGCATTAAATCAGCTTAACGATGACTGTTGGCGATATTGATTGCATTGGTGACAATGATGGGAAATGCAGCGGTGCAATCACCTCATCTGCTCTCTAGTACCTCTTTCTCCTGCCATCTTCCTCCGATTTCCTTATATCCACAAAGGGAGCAAAAAGGATCTGATGAAGGGATACCAGGAGCAGAGATTCAAAAATGAGTCACCACCAATTCAGCTTTAAGGTTAATTGTGTATCTGACTCTGTTGCCGCCAGTTTATTGAAAACTTAGAAGGATGAGGAGAGAGGCTTTAGACCAATTCAAAAAATTTTTTCAGCCGCACTCGAATGAGTGCAAGTGTGCCTTCGTAATCTCTGAAATGTTTTGCGTGGAGTGCTAGGATTCCGTTGCTCGCAAACCAACTTTCATAACGACCTAAAAAACCTGCAGGACTATCTCAAATTAATAGGAAGCACGTAAAATTATGTGACACCACACATTTAAGGGGATTCTCGATGGTGCTACCTACTATTAGCGTTCCTAGGGCAGTTTGTGAGGATTCGGCTCATTTCTGAGAAATGATAGCCACATTTGTGAGGATAGTTATGATAGAGCTGTTGCCATTTACCACTATATTAGCTGTGATAGGAAGAGGGACAATAGTAAAAAACATTCCTGCTCGGATAAATGCTTTCTCCAGACATGTCACTTCACAATTTAGTAATTTCCTTTTGCTTTAATCTTTGCTTTCATGGTGGTGAACACTGAAAAGTTGTGTCTTCTAACCTGGGGTTTAGTTTTCCGGCTTCTCATGATTAAGATGACTGTAATCACTGTCACTGATGATGGTCTTACTATAATGATTGCAAGACGACGAAGCGGTGATAGCCATCCTCAATACGGTAGAAATGTCAGAGAAGAGTTTAGCAAAGCAAGAAGACTACAAATTCGGAAAAAACGACAGGATAGGCTGGAATTTTTGGAAGAATAAAGACGATCGAGACAGTAGGGGAAAGGTGGAAAGGAAAAGTGGATGAGAATGAAAGACACTTATAAAACAAACACCACGCTAAGCTTGAATAGGAAAGGAGATGGGTAACGGAATCTAAATGAACTAAAGCTCAAGACAAGTAGACCGAAGAATATCATTACGTAATGGTAAATGCCGGAATGTATGGAGAGTATATCCTGATGTTGTGCATTCGGAGAAGCCGTAGTATAGGAAGTGCAGTCTTTAGAAATATCTCGAATAGAGGTAAGTGTGAAACAATTTCGTGAACATAATATGGATGTGAGAGCCAGGACAATGTGGATGAAAAGCAGAGAACGACCAATGTATGAACACTTTGGTACCCCGGTAAATGGGAATTCGTACCCCGGTGAATGGGAATTGGTACCCCGGTGAATGGGAATTGAAGATGAGGACTTGTGACTTGAAGAAAACGAACGGCTTACAAAATTCGGAAATTAGTGAGATCTGAGGGAGACAATGGTCTTCACCGTCCACGCGATTGGCAAATGTCTCTGAAGAAGTGAAGAAGGGTGAAAGGAAGGAGTTATTAGCAATGAGAGAAGCGAGCCCATCGAAAGGTCATCTAAATGATAGATACGAAACAGTTGAGAACAACGCTCTCCGTCTCAGAGGGGGAAGCATAATACATTTCACCGGGTTTGCAGGTCCCTACCAACGGTTCGTTAATGAAGCAAGTAACAATGACCACAGTGGACGGATAGCAGATTGGAGGATATGTAGGTTGTTGACCACTTCAGTCCACCATAAATGAGGAGCATTCGCCACAACTATTGCTAAGCATTGTCATCGAAGAGTGAACTGAGTCTTAGGCCTGCTTCTATTTGTTCCTCAATTTTCATGTTGTCCTGTCCTTGCAGGACAGAATCGTAGCTGAAAGTTAGCCACTTCAGATGTGATACGTGAAATTTCAGCAGGTACAACAGGTTGGTCAATAAAATTCATTCACCTAAAATATACAAAGGTCATTTGTTGCTACGCATCACATCCTGTTCAACATCTGTTGAAATATGCATTTGATTCGTGTTGATTGGTGCATTGCCTTATCACAAACTTATCGGTGATAGAAGTTCAGCGATTCACTGCTGGAAGTATTATCAGTGTTATTAAAAGGAAGGAAAGAAATTTAAAATATTCCGACATTTCTTGGAAAAATAAATATTGCCGAAAAGAAAGTAGTGATGAGCACTGTGTAAATGTAAGGAAATGATTAAAATAAGATGGGAATAGCATGAGGAAGGGAAACCCCGTTTGAATGAAGCTAAAGTCCGTAGACGTTCTTTCTCGAGACATTACTAATGGAGTTCTTGTGTATTTCATTTGTGTACTTGTGGAAAATCGGCAATGAAACATCTTCGGGATGATTCATTTCATGTTTACACCAAAATGAAGTAAATTTCAATGTATGAAAGTTAAGAGGGATATTGTGAAGTGAAAGATAATGAACGATATCGAAGTGTTGACCCTATAAAGTGTAGACACAGCTGAATCATAAAGTCGTTGGCGGATTCATTTGACCTTTGGGACTGTATTTAGCAATGAAACATTGAGAATATATCAACACAGTTATAACCAGCATAACAATATTATAACTAGCATGATATTGAAAAAGGTGATGATGGAAGTTCCACTTCAACAGCAACCAAAGCATTGGTCGACGAAGGTCACACAAAACAGTGACTACGGACTTTGTGCTGTTTCTGCGCAACTATAGTCTCACTGTCCCTTCCATTCAATCAGTTACACCTGGTCCTGTTGCGGGATATTCCATCAGGAATGACATCCTGTTACCACACACAAATACACACAGACAGGTCACCTACAAGGAGAGCCGACAAAAATGATGCCGCTATCCAAAAACAAATGTGATCGACAGCGACAGGGACCTTTTTATTCTCGATCGAGAGACACAGAAGCCATGGTAGTACGAAAATGAAATGCTGAAAGGAATCTACAAACTATGCACATTGCAGAAAACACTAGCTTAGTGTATTTAACCGAATCTGCAACTATTCGGACCCTGTTCACTGGTAGTTCAGCCTTTTTGTACCTTCACCAGGTGACAAGAAAGCTTGAGAGGAGTGAAAGCAAGGTAAGCAGTGCAAAGGAGGTGCATATACTTCATGTTGCCTTAGTCCTTTTCGCACTGAACATGCAGCAGGAAAAAATTGCTTACTTTCCAGTTAAAAAGGAATGAAATGCCTTAAAAGTGGAATGGATCATAAATTCGGTGTAGGGAGTGAAATAGCTCGATACACTTGCTTTTTCCTTCCTCTCAGCCACCCCCACTTTTATCGGCAAACTTTCTCCATCCGTGACATCGCCCCAGCAACGCCATCTAAACTGTAAATGGATTCATTCACCCAGTCGAACACACATTGCCTTCTGATTCATTACTAACTGGAAGTAGTAACGAGGACCGTCTAATCATGCACAATTGGCCATTACTCCTTCTTTCGAGTCTCAGCAAAGTGCAATGAAATTTTGCAAATAAATTGAGCGTCTCTGTTTAAAAATGCGATTTTCAGGGAGCATTTTTAAACAGAGACGTTAACGTTCGAGGACACCGTTCTTAACCTTCATTCAGTTCTCCAGCGAACTTGAATGCTAATAAAAATTAAACTTGGAACTGAAAGGCTTTGTTCCACTTGGGGAGTAACTTGCTTGCCACTGCTTCATGCTCTATCTCATCACTATCGTTGAATAATTCATTTAAACGGAGTCATCTGTATGCGACCCATTCAATGAATCCCTTCAACTCTGAGCCTAAGCATTTCCTCGGACCTACCACATCCTAATGATATTCTTAGAAGGAAAACGTTAAAATGATCATTACTACATTATTGCACATGAATTTGCAGAATAAACTTCACTTGTTTGAATTGAGCCCGAGTTCTAAGCTGAAAGATTCCAATCTCTGATCTCCAAGAACCAAAGTATGATTCAGGAAGAGCGGTAAATTGTTGTTTTCTATCTAACTGGTTTCTAACTGAAAGTCTTGATTAATGTTTATTTTCAAATTAACAGAATTTATTATCTTTCAACCTCCTGCACCTTGCTAAAAAGGGCCGAGGGAATTATAAACTAGAAAAGATCCGAAGACAATATTTCTGACTGAACAATGCTCGCTCGCAGTCCTATTCTCTTCTTTGCAAATATAGCTATGATGAACGCTTGGATGCAAACAAATTTTCTGGATGTTAATATTTCAGGTAGTAGTGTCAAAGATTAATTAGAGTGTGAGTGAATGAATTGCAATCATTTCTTATTAATTCACCAAAGTGATTTGAAAACTCGATAATTAACTTCCTTCCTCACATTCCAATCAGCTTCACATACCAGTAGACTTTTCATTAGGACATTTCCATGGCATCACAGAGGATGCGATAGAAAAGTAGGGAAAGGTAAGAAGACAATCCGTTGAACCAAGCCATGAATGGATCGACAAATGCCGTTGTTGGAAGTGTGCAACGTTGGAAGTTCGCAGTTCACTAATTGTGCTACATCAGACTTCTCCTCGCCACAGAACAGAACAACTGCTTCAACCCTGCGACCCTTTTATGGCTTTTGCCTACTTTGATAAGCCATGTGTTTTACTTCTACACCATCTAGTTCCATCTCTTTTCACATAAAAGTCTCACTTCTTTCTACACAAATCTCAATTTCTCCAAACCCTTCTCCTTCCTCCTTTTCTCACCGTCGCGACGGACATGGAATCAGATCACATGAGTGATCGACCAGTAATACTCATCCGGATTGCTACATCTACAAGTTTGCTACATATTTGTAACTCATTGATCTCAAGTCCTTTGGTCTTTACCGTTTCTCGCATTTTATATTATTAAAACTTAATCATCAGTGCCGTCACAGGATCTCCTGATAATCCTTCAAGAGCAAACCAACGAACACCGTTCCACATTACTGCCATTTTATTTTTAATTGGTCTATAGTTTACTTGACCAGTTCATTGTGTGCCAATTCATTTCCGGTCCTCATCTTGAAATTCAAAACTGAGAAATCAGGCTGTGATTATTTTCGCTGATCACTTATATCGCACCACCTTTCAACATCAGGCAGGTTGAATTGAGTCAAAAAGCTGTCCACACAAGACAGGGCTTTTCTGACCTTTGGGATGACAAGATTAATGGGAAAGGGAGAGTAAACAGACTCCATAAAAATGACATGTGAAAGTAATGAGATGCGTACATCAGTGCTGGACAACAATGGGAACAAAGATGTGATATGGTGCAGAGTGTGATGGGACATGGCGAGACATAATGAGAGAGTGTGAAGGAGCAGAGAACATTCCAGCAACTTCGCAGCGGAATAACGAATCTACGATGGTTGCAAGGCGACGACGAGAGTGACGATGTGTGAGTCAACGAGAATCAGACCCATTCCAGATGTTCACTTTCCACCGTAGTTGAATTCTTCCCGTACACAATATGGGCAACATCTTTTCCAGATTTAATTGAGAAGTGACCGGAAGTACGGGCCAATATATTCAACAAGGAAGCTGTCGAAGTTGAAATAGGCAGCAACAGTGAACTGAGCGAAAAGCTGCGGCGATCAGTAGGGATGAAGTCTCGGTAGCCCTTACGGAAGAGCTATCATTGTACTTGTTATAAACACCGGAAGGCTAAGGTCTGATTCCGTCCTCCTGCAGGTATATTATCTCTGTGAACCACAAAATTACATGGCAAAGCAAGGCAATTGTTTCATTGTAGCATAATTCGTCCCTCTTTTGATCGATGCGAAAATCTCAGTGCAACGATAAGGCTTTTCAATTAAAATTTTCAATAAACAGTGAAAATGACATTTTGGGGGATCATTACAATCTGAGAGGACGAGACAGGACTAATCTTGCCGATCATCGTTCTTCCATGCTTTCATTGGCAGTCATTTTTAGAAGTTTCATGAATGAGCGACTACTGTATCACTGAGAGAGAGAGAGGGAGAGAAACAAAGGATGGAAAGCATACGGACTCTATAATTGCACTTCAGGTTAAAAATTATTCAGATTTTATGAACGAAGCCTATTTCAGATCATCGCGTGATAGAAAGTTCGCATCTACTGTGAGACATGCAAGCTGAACCACTTCCAACGGTCGCATTGCATGTATCAGCGATATTTCTTGAATTGTGATTCCCTGTTATTCTTCTCTCAAGGACAGCATGATCTATCGATCCGAACTCATTCCCAGCTCCTTATTTTCGATTCTCGTAACGTATGTATTGTTGTAATAAAACTTTCTTCGAGAAGTTGAGCATTTGCAATTTGCATTGAAATTTTCCTAACACGAAAAAGAGTTCTGCTGTTGGCTAAATGTGGAAATTGCGGCTGTAAGAGTTGTAGATACTTCCTGCATTTCTCATTCCGATTGTTCCTTGAGCACAACTGAACGCACAATATGAAGGATGCTTGGAGCAGAGAACTGTTTGTGGCGCTGACAAAAACAATGGTCACGGGGATAAATGACATCTGGCGCACCGGTCGTAACCTTCCACCTTTCGTCGCTGTTTTTGCACTATTGATCGGTTGTCGTGCTACTACAACAACCCATTTACTTGTGTCAGCAGTCATATGTCAGCGATTTTCCCCTGCAACGCCCATTATTTATGTTGAAATTTCACTACACAGTATTTTTTTCGTGGCATAAATATGATTCAGCCGATTGATCCGCTCATATAAGATGATTGATTTAGGCGCTCAATGTTGACCAGCAAAGGACGGATGCATTCATCAAGTCTAACTCAGCTTCAACTATTCAAATCATTTCGGTAAACATAGACTGAAATAAAATCGTATTTGAAACAACTTCACGACGAGGATAGTTCATTAAACTACCGTTGAAGTTTCCCTTCTTTTTCCATCTCCCCTTTGTTCTACTTCAGTTTCCGTCAATGGTCGTAAAACGAACGCTTTGCGACACGACAGAGCTGAATTTATGATGGAGTTGATAAGTTTCAAATATTGCCAATATTTATTTTCAAGCACTGTAAAATTTGAAGAAGATGGGTGGAGAAGGTCAGGTGAATCACAGGCCACCATACCTTCTCTGCTGCTATTCCCGTTATTTGCCGTAAATTTCCCTGTTACATTCTATTCCTCATTTTTAGCACTAGGCATGACGCTCGGAAATATGAAATCAGTGAAAGCACCAGCCATGTCGCATTGATGATTTCTCTCACAATTATGGTAACAGGTATATCCATGAATTAGAGTAATGTTCTTCGCAAATTGCTGATACGACCCTTACCTCCGTTTACTTAATTAAATCTCTCCCCACCTAAGGTAACTTAGTTTTTTTCTCATTTTCCAGCCATTATTGTCATCTGTCGCTCTCCTCTTATTCTAATTCCTGTTTACAATATCTTCTTTTTCCAGAGTTGTATTAGTCTGTGTGCGAGCTTCAACATCTTCATTCTCTTCAATTCTAATCCTCCTTTCACATTTCCAGGAATACCGGTTAAACCTGTCCATACCGCTTTTGTAACAAGTCTTTCATTTCAGAAAAATAAGATTTTCACTGAGTTCTCCTTCTATACCTCATAATTTCCTGCCAGGATGACCTTTCTTTTCGTCCCTAATTGGTGTGAAAAGTGAAGCAAAGTTGAGAATTTAAGTTTTTTTTTTTAAATAATTTAAGCTAATGGTTTTAGAAGAAGCGATTTAAGGCAAAATTTGTGCATTTCAGTAGTACATTTTGATTAATGAATAACGTGACAGAAGTGTTCTTTGATCGTGAGATCACCATAAGGATCACATTGATCATTCCATTTCACTGATTTCATTTATTCATTCAAGCACACTTGCGCACTTGTCGCTAGTTTTTTTCCGTTGCGCGACTTCGTTGGGAAGTAAGAAGTTATGAGAAGCATCGTACTGTGCGGAGGAATATTCTTCCAAGAAAATTCTTAGCTCTGGTGAACTGATCGATGTAGCAATATCGTAATAGCGACTCGGAACTTCTCTCAAATAACGACAATTTCGATCATTCATACAAAAAAGTACGCGTGATCCAATTACTTGGGTAAAATTGAAGTGTCGTTGTAAGTCACGGTCGCATGCCATTTTCATTTGCTTGTAAAGTTCTGGAAGTGCTTCAGGGGTAATATTCCGTTTAATTTCCCGCTGTTGTTGAACTGTTAGCGAATTGTAATTGTCCTGAGATCACGAAGTACTTGAGTTCCTCTTTCTTTTCAACAGCGACTTCCTAGCTACGTAGATGAGAAGTAAAGAGCGAACTGTTAGAATCATTTATGGAATCTCTGTCGTGGCTTGGGACCAAAATTAGGAGAATTCATCCACGCTGAATGAATCAGTCCAGCCTACACGGTGGATTTTTTTAAAGTGAAGTGAAGGACGCAAGGCATTGTCTTTAGAGGTTCATCTGCCATGACCTAACTAGCTTGGATGGTAGGAGCGAGATCTTCAGGCGTAGATTTTGTCTCAAGTGTCCTTCTCTTAGAGGGTCAATCGAACTCCATCTGCTTCGGTTTGGAATTTGAGTTGTCCTTCTGTTAGAATCATTGCTTGAATGCTAATGGGCCTATCTTGCCTATAAACACTTTTGCCTGATCCTTCGGTTGGGAGTATGTGAAGTGATTGAAGAAATATTAATTCCAACTATAACACTGAATTGGAAGTTATGATTAAGTAAACAGGTAATTTTTTCAGGAAATTGATGGTGAAATTATTAATTGTGAGAAAATTAGGTTTACTGTTTGTAATTCAGTCTTACTAGGGTTAGTTTTGAATATTTCCAACTAATCGTAGCTATAATAGTTACTGTGCTAAATTAAATACCTGTATTAAGCGTACCCAAAGGGTGGAGAAGTAAGTATCTCGTCTCCATGGCGACTGGATTGTTTTATGAAGTGGAAATTTTAAGTTCTTAAAAATGGACTTAACTTCGCCACATCTGGAGGAGTTTTTTTAGTTCCGTTGTTGTTTATTACCATCCGAGTGCTAATATTGGACCTTGGGATGTGTAATTTGTATTATTTGAATTATTTGAGAAATTTATATGCGGTGGGATGGTTATTAGACGCACTCAAAACTTCAATTTTCCTGACTGATGATCCGTGACCCACCCCGAGTTTTTACAATTACAGTTTATTCTAATGAAAGACGAGGTCATCCATATCGTCCTCTTATCCCTTTTATTTCTTCCGACTTTTCTTTTACCCACTTAGTTGTGACAGTCGTTTGGCAGAATTTGCCACTTGAGATCCACTTGAGCAAAATGAATTGTTCAAGAATGTTAAAGGAGCAAATGAATGTCTTGCCGTATTCTTCTAACTTTTTCTCAAAGCAAAGCGAACTGTCAGCGAGTCAATTTATCAAAAAAATAAATTCTTAAACTCAGTGCAAACACACCGCGCAGTGTTGCGAAGGAGAACATGACAGGAAGAAAAAGGCGACAGGCGATAATCTGATTTTTCCATTTTTCAAGGATTTAGGCCATCAACTTGTGCTATCTTTGTTCTGTTGAATTTCATCGCTCTCGAACGTTCTACTTTTAATTAGTAGTTTTCCTCAGTTTCGTTTGATTACAAAGCTTAATAATTTCGTTGACAATAAATGTGGACAGTTTGTACTCCGTTGCTCAGTGTAACAAGCAGTGTGTCAGTTTTTTCTCCGAATTCTCGTTGAAAGACGCTTGGTACTTGTCCTGTAGAAACGTTCTCCTTCATTATCCAGTTCTTCACCTTTTAGTTCGCATCACGAAAGTTAAGTACATCGCTCTCTCTCTCTCTCTCTCTCTCTCTCTCTCAGATGGCGGTGATTGAGAGCATCTATCTTCTACACCTGAGAGAAGGCTTTAGCGCTGATACACCAGGATAACCTGATGATGAAGTATTAGGAGAAAGAAATTTGCCAGTCTCTCCATCTTATTTTTGTTGCAGCGCTGTGATCTGTTGATCTTTTGTATCGATGAATGATGCGTTGATATTAAAAGGTTTACGTGTGAACTGATTAAAGGTGCTCAGGAAGGTACGGATATGCAACGATATCGTAACCCTTAGAAGCGCTCTATCATTTAATGAAGTGAAGGGTCAATGAAGCTAGGAGTTCCGTGAAGGGAAGACGGAAGAATGTCTGAATTTCTTTTTCCTGTTTCACATGCAACCTTTTATGTCTGTCATCAAAGGAGTACTTCCATCATTCCATATCTCAATTTTTCCTCTGAATTTATAGCCTACAACTACAACTACATGAGGATTCCTCCTCGCCCACAAATGTGAATGTTAAGGTGATGGGATATTCGGAAATGACTAGCACTCACAAATAATCCTGTTGAGCATCTCGGTTTGTAAATTTGGTCTGCGACATTCTATCACCTTTTCCACAGTTCCAGGATGTCATAGTACATCATGGCTACTTCATCATATTATGACCTTTGATCCAATATGAAAGGATCATTAAATAGCTACCATTTCTCTTCAATGCAGCAAATTATGAAGGTAAACAGTAATAAGCATGCATCTACGCTGATATTCGCTGCATCTCGCAACATTCCTAATTGTAATAATTTTACATTTCCTATTGCACAAGGTGATATTTCATTTGTTATTGGAGTGAATTATTTATTTAGCCATGAAAGTTCATTAATACTTATGTGAGTTTGGTGAAAGTCGGTGACGACCAACTGGGTTCGTCGCAACTCTAACGTTGGCTATTGTCTGGAGGATGAACTTGCCTCACAAAGAACGAAAGTTGGTCCTTTGCGGTTTTTATTTATTTTTAGTTGTTTATCGGTAGGCTATAGAATTGCAGCGAACCAGGAAGTACTGGAAAACCACGATTCTTACGACCCATGCAAAATGCCTTTGCTCTTGTTTGTTACCTTTCAACACTCAGTTGAGCCAGTTTTTGTTCTATTTCTAGAACTGGAATTGTCAAGTTTTATAACTTGCTTGTTGCAAATTTTCTGATTCCATTTTGTGTAACTTTCTAAAATCCTCCGCTGTATTTTCTAAGCCCAGTTACTTACTTACTTACTTACTTACTTACTTATCTTTCATTTTCCCAGTAGTGAAAATGACTAAATTTCTTCAGTATGTTGGTGATTTGTGTAGCCGTCTCCACTGGACACAGATGTTAGTTCAAGGTATTGTTTGTCACTGATTTCCTTCCACAACCTGATTAACAAGCTATTATTGTTGGCTATTTTTTAATTTCTCCACAAAATTTTGACCAGTTCGCTTAGAAGATCGAAATCTATCTTACTCTTAAATTCGATCCTTCCTTGCTATTTAAGGTGATTGGCGACATTTTGTGTCTTTGAAATTAACTTCAGTAGTTTAGGTATATAATTAATTATGTACTGTTTATGAGATCTATTGAAATGACCACTCCACAACCTTTCTTCTCCATTCAATTTACTTGACGCATTACAATTTAACGTCTGTCCCTCTCTTCCTCGTCCTCTAACTGCCAAGTTTGTCGTTTCATTCATTTCTGTCTGTCTCTTTTATTGCAGGTAATTTCACATCTGTCCTTCAAAATATATGCTTGTCACCATGTGT
Source organism: Madathamugadia hiepei (assembly GCA_013365335.1). NCBI lineage: Eukaryota > Metazoa > Nematoda > Chromadorea > Rhabditida > Onchocercidae > Madathamugadia > Madathamugadia hiepei. The sequence goes on along the minus strand of JABVXS010001190.1, from coordinate 753 downwards.
ACATTGTCCACCACACTTACCTATCTCACAGCTCAAAAATGCTTTGAATGGATCCCTTCATCATCACATTCGTGAAAATTTTCTTCTGTTTCTCTCTCTCCTTCGCTCCCGTCCTTCCAGTTCCATTCGTTTCGAAATTTAAGTAAAGAACTGTTCTGAGAAATTCCACCCGCTAGACATTGTAGTGTAAGCGATAGATTGAGGGCTGTTGCGGCGCGTGTTTGTATGCTTCCATGGTAACCATCAAGGTGAAAGGTCTTCTCTAGTGGACATGCATTGGTGTGTAGACAACACTTCACAACCGATTGAACTCAAAAACATTTTCAATCCTTAATCTGTTGGTACTTGTTCACACTATCAACAGTTATTATTCTTGCCCCTTTTTCAGGATTGTCTGTTTTAGTTTCCGCTGTTGAGGTCGTTTTACTGTCTGTCTGTTCGTTCCGGATTGTCGTTGACGGAAGTCTTATGCACTATTATTTGTTTTCTTAATTATAAAATGCTTCATCTTCACTGATATTCCAAATGACATCTAGGAGAAATAGTCCGGGCTGTTTCATAGATTTGTTTAATTCACTCTCATTGCGTTAATTCCCTCTCATTGCGTTAATTCCCTCTCGATGTATTTTTTTTTCCTTAGCGTTTGTCCCGCTAGGTTGCAGGGTCCGCTTCTGTCTGTGAGCATTGTCTTCTTACGTGCGGTGCGGCTCCATAGATGCAAGTTGTTGTTGTGTTCCATTTCCCTTGTTATTG
>JABVXS010001189.1:0-17380 GCA_013365335.1 Madathamugadia hiepei | reverse complement strand
TGTTATCACTCAATACTACAGCCGGGCTTTGCTTTTCGACATAAAACAACGCACGTATGTACCGCTGGACCATCGAATATTTTCTCAGTTCCACCGTGGCCAACCGTTGCACGTTCGTTACGTATATCAGCCTAAAATGCCGCAGAAAAAAAGCAAGTAAGGAATATTATTAAAACTTGATAATAAGAAATTCAAATGAGTTAACACTTACTTTACCAAGAATCTCTTTACCATCGATGATCAATACGGCCGGCGAAATGTTACCCTTATGATGATCCACGTGAACTGGAATCCATTCCTTCTCACCAAACTTTGCTGCTTCCTTAAATGGCTTCCACGCGTAGTCGAAACCGCGTACCTGTTCCGGAAGCTCAAATAAAACTTGAATTGACCCGATATTTTTACGATATTCATGGCCACCCCAACCGAAACAAGCAGCAATTTTGCCACCGTCGTTCCAAATACGACCCATAACCGGTTCGCCGGACTGGTACCATAATGCCACATACTGATTCGGATTCTCGTCAGGTAACGTGTTAATAGCTCTGAAATTTACTTTTTCTATTAGTAAATGGAGAGATGCAAAGTTAGAGCAATGAGAAATACCGGTCAAGAGCCTGCACAAGTTTCCCATTCGTCGGCCACGGATCGCCGAAACGGAAATCAGCCCACTCATCAAGCGTAACACGGACGACCGGTTTCGGTGGCCCAGCACAGCATTCGTGGCATACACAGTTCGGTGGTCCACCCTTCAGTTCCCGGACGATAATAAGCATATCGTTCAACGCACCACCCGAAACCTCTTCCACCTTTCCGTCATGTGAAAATCGTGCTTAAAGTAATTGCAGCAATTACCTCACAGGCAATTGTGATATTGATTGATTGATTGATCGAATTGAGAGATTTCATTTTTGCTACTTTGCCACTCACCTATTTCAGTTTTGTTGTCGACGAAGCCAAGCAGAGCTCCTTCCTTCCGTTCCTTCCAGAAGATCGGGAAGGAATCACCGCAACGCAGCAATTCAGCGCCTTTCTCGAATTTCTCGAAGCGATCTTTGTACTTGATCCAATTATACCAGAAACCTAACGTTAGATGATCGCCTTTGTATTGCAATATCTGAAAAGGCCTTTTCCGGAATCGAAAAGTCCTGACCTTTGGCCTAACCAATATGAGGGAATACCTGAATTTGCCCACCGAGATCCTTGGCACCGGTCAGTTCAGCTTTCAGATACGGAAAAGAACATTCGATGACACCGCCGTTGTTCCACGCTCGTCCGTGGATCGGCTTGCCGTGCTTGTACCACAAAGCCACGTACATATTCTGCTGCCCAATGGCCTTCACCGGATTGTCCGGAAAAGGTGAACCAATCGGCCCAAAAGCCCAGGCGTCCTCTTTAGCTGGCGGATTCGGCATCCTTCTAATAGAACAATGAAATGACAGCCAAATCACCTGTCTTTTTATACACTGTTAATTGGCGGCACACCTTTGTATTTATTCTTCAATTCTCTCCAAAATTTGCATATTCCCCGAATCTCAAAATATGAAACACTCCGGCTCATTTAGTTTAAAATCCGAAAATACCAAATTAATTATTACATGGAAAATTTGCAATTTCGGAAAAACTGCAAAATTCAAACGGAAAGTTTTCTGTTTTAATTAGTAAATTTGCTATTTAACGGGTACGGTCACTTTTAGAACCTTTGAGGTTCATCTCACAGACCTGAAATCTGAATTCCAAGTGAGGAAGTTTTCCACGTGATCGTACTCATATGAAATGAATGCAACGAGTGTGCCAAGCAAATATACCTGTAGGCTTTTTACAAACAACCTATTCAAGAGGTCAAATGTCAACCTGAATCATTCCGAATTCCAGAGAAAATTAATGTGTGCAACAAATCTGAGGAAAGAACAATGGTAACACTTTGAAAAGTTGGTCGCAACGACTGCAGTACTTCAAATAGTACTTAATTACTCGCTGATCACACTTTGAGTCACATCAATCATTGTTTCATTAATTAATTAATTCATTAAGTCGTAATTATCCATCCACGAAAATTGAAGTTCTTTTTCAACAACTTCGAAAAATTTGCTGTGCACGTTCAATTACTCAAGCAATATTTACTAGGAGAAGTTGGAAAACGGTGAAATTGGTGAAGTGATCAAGACGACCAGAATTTGGAATGTTTAGATTCCGCGACATCTGGTAACTCTCGAATTAGTGAATTCTACGGGTAATCGATTCATTCATTTTACATCATTCGAGGCGAATTAGCAAAAATCAATATTTGCACTTTGCATTTAATCAGTGCCAACTGCTTTCTTTATAGCAGTTTCCGTCGACAGCATCGATGTCGCATCGTCCACCTCAACAATTTTTCCGGAAATCTGAAATTCCATCAGTACGCTAGGCCTTTTAAATTTTAATGACAATTGTAACGTTGCACAATGAACAGTGAAATCACCTCCATCCGTTCATCTTCACGTTTGACTTCACGTACTGTAACGTCGCATTCATCATCCTCCAGCGAACTGTCGCCAGAGGCATTAACGTTTGATTTGCGGCTAAGGACGCTATCTTCAAGCTCTATGTTGGCGCCCTCATTTTCTCCAACTTCAAAGTTCTTTTCCAACGAAAATGAATTCATTAAAGTGCGTGCATTTAGGCAAATCTCATCAGCTGGAAAACTTTCATTTTTACGTCAAAGTTTTAATTAATTTCAAGGAAATTGGAAAGTTTATTGATTGAACAACTGATAACGCGACTTTGTATACTTTGTTTGATAAGATTGCTGAATAACAGAGCCATGTTTGATGCTTCTTGAGCCAAACTTTTGTTATCTTCAATTTCCGCCTGTAGCTTTCGTACCAGAATAGACGTGAACGGCAGATGTTCATCCGTTTCCGCACGACGAGAGTCGGCGGCATTTTGTCGTTCATTTAAAGTATCCGAAAGTGTATTGACCACATCACTTATGCCCTATCATTGCTTTGCTAATCAAATTAAAATTTTAAAATTATCACGTACACTTCTCACTTTCAAAGTTTCCAAATTCAAAAATTTTGGAAATTTCTGAATAAATGTGAAAATTGTGCTTGAAAAGTTGGAAAATTTCTTTTTTCCGCCAACCTCACACTGTTTCGTTAGATCCGTTAGAGCTTGCATGAGCCCGTGAAGTGCTCGCATCGCATCCTTTCCAGTAAGTTTCATATTTCCCATAGACTAAATTTTCAAAAAGTTGGAAATGAAATTGACAATGAAATGGCGACGGAATGCCAGAAAAAACCTTAAACATTTCCCCATTAGTTAAAGCGATCCTTCCTTTTAGCTCATAGATTATCTCACTTGCTGGCATCCAGGCATGTGATTCATTTTTGCATTGACCTACAAGTATGTGTGTGGCGGCTTGATCAAAAATATTTCTGCGACCAATAGGGTTCATTACTCCCATACAACACTGTGAGGAAGCCTGCTGAAAGCATTGCTGCTCGGCAGAAGGCAAAGAATCCTACTGAAGACGTTGCTGCTTGACGGAAGATAAGCTGTCCGTCACTTTTAAACATTCACTTTTCCATATCAAACATTCCCGTAAATTACCAATGCACAGAGCGCAAATGATTCGTTCACAGTTTGTGCACCACAAATACAACGCGGAAGATGTCTGCGGCGAGTACAGATTGCACTTCTCGCATTGCCAGTCCGGAAGGGTGAAATCCTAAATGGAATTTTGGACTTTATCAAATCGCATTTCACAATTTGATTTTTTTGATTTTAAACAAATGGGATGAGTGAGTGAGTGTTCAGACGGTCGATTTTGACCTTGGACACTGAAAAGATCCGAAAACCCAGGCATTTTATCTCTCGTGATATGATTCGATCATTTTCGTAAAATCTGTGATATGGAGATCTGGCTTCCCCACCTCTTTTTGAAATTTTTACTTGGACGTTCAAATTGTCACCTCAAAATTACTCATCACGTAGCATGAGAATCGACGAATCAATCGGAAGAATAGTGATGACAATGAAGTCAACCAGGTTATTCAATGTTTTTTATGTCTGTCAAAAATTGAATTGCAAAAATATTTAAATTTCTTGGTGATTTTTTTAAATTGTTGATTAATATGCATTATTGATTTCTTGGATCAAAGCAATAATTTTAGATTATATGACGGATTAATGGCCTGCAGATTTTGATCAATCTTTTCTTCTCAAAGAATTCAGCATCGAGCAGCTTCGATGAGAGTACCCGAATCTGCCATCGTTCCTGATTTCATGAACCAATGCAATTATTGGTTGCAAAAGAATTGCAAGTGACCGCAACAAACCAATGTTATCTGAAATTCAGCAATACTCTGATAAAGGAAACTTAAGTCGAGCCAAACTCACATACAAAATCCCCTAAAAGAAGTGAAAATACGAATGGGAAATTTGGGGAAATGAAATGATAAACGTGCCAAGTGGTAAATGGCAGTTTTGTTTTCAGTATTGGTGTGTAGCCATAGGATGTGATTTTTAAAACATAAGTTTATCCAAAATACAGTCTCAGGTGAGAAATTTTTACGAACAAAAGTCTATTTCAATTACACTATTTGTGAATTGTCAAAACCATCGACAAAGTAAAAAAAAACGTTCTTTTCTGTAAAAAATGCATATTATATTAAGCCTAGCAAAAGCTAATAGTTGAAAGGTTTAACAATGAAAATATAGTCAATCTTTCAAACTTATAACAATTTTGATCAATAAGGCTTACAATATTCAGCGTATTTACAAATTAACTTAGTTACAAATGACCAGAAAATTATTACTGAATAAATAAAAAGATGCAGAAATCATAATTTACTTGGAACTCAAAATTAGTGCACTGAACCAACGAATATTATATTTTAAGAAAATATTCGATTTGGTGTTGTTCTGTTCCCAACTAACCAATTTTTATCCAATCTGAAAACGGTATATTCAGGAGACCTCTAAAAATATGAGCTAAGAACCAAACAACGTACAAAGAATAACCATCTGGCTCTCATTTTTCAAATTTCACGTTTAAAATACCGCCTAATTGTTTTTAATTCTTTTTTAAAAAAGGTGATTATTTTGCTGTTTTATACTTACTGCACACTAGTGATTTGAACAGAACTAGTTTACTTTTCTGATCGTTTTCTTAAGCCCAACATATCAGGTGTTGTGATGATTGTAGCAGATAATGCAATAGGACTTGGCTCGATGCCACTACGAGAGAAAGCAGCAGCTACTCGACTGAGTGAACGATTACCTCCAGATATTTTAAAGCCATCCTGAAATTTACAGAAATTCCTTTAACGTGGATAAACCGGAAAAAATGTGGGGAAAACGAGCATTACTATTTGATTAATTGAACAACGAAATATTGTAGAAGAGGACCACAAAAGTGTTCGATGACAAGTGAAATAATTAGGGAGTACCGTTTCCAAGCAATCACTGATAGGAGTACTCGTCGCAAAACGTAATGTTGACCCTCCACTACTTCTTTCTGTCGAAGCTAAGCTACTTCCAGCTGAAAAAATATTATTCCAAAAGCACCACAGGAGTTTTCAAAAGATGAAAAATTCATAGATAAGACAAAAACGTGGAAGCAATCATTATTTAGTTACGAATTTAAATCAATCTTAAATCACGGTTTCACGCAAAATTTAAAAAAACAGTGACTCGAGATTCTAGGATTTTAGCTGCCAGCTTCACAAAAACCGGTTTACAAAAAATATCTAACTGACAAAAATCAACTAACAACTTCGTCCATCTAAACGAGGAGTATTACGTGAAATAGAGGAGGCAGCCAACCTGAAAGACATTCAAATTTTCCAGGCTGATGAACAGAAATATATTAGTAATTTTAAAGTCCATATCTTTCGCGCTATTTTGTAGAGTTAAAAAGCATAACTCTAGACGAGTGTGAAATTCAAAAATAAACGAACAGTAATGCAATTAGTATACGTACACCTGTTCCAGTTTTTGAGCATGATGTCGAAGTTTATCAATTTCTCGTAGCAATGAATCCTTTTCAGCTAACGCCTTCCTGCAAAATAATGCAGAACTCTAACAAAGGGAATATTTGTGGTTTGATTATTAGAACAAATTACACGAACCTTTCCTTTTCAGTCTTTTGTTTCAGTATGAGTTGCGCTGATATTACGTATTTCATTGCTTTTTTCTGCTGTAATATCAGTTATTCAATTGAACCGTTTGAATATTTCCTTACTCAATGATAATTTTGATCAAACCGATTTCTGTAAGTTTCTATGAACTACCTGCCTGTTCCTGCTTGGCTTTTTGTAAATTTTGACGATGACTGCTTTGGAAATCCAAAACTGCATTCAGATTTTTCACATATTGTTCAAGCAATTCTTTTGGATTACGAAAATACATTTGCAAATCGCTTCGAAGATTGCGATTAATTTTCACTGCATTAGCATGCTTGCTACATCGCATGCAATGATCTTGAGGAGCTAAAAAAATACACAAGAAAGCATTGGGCAAATCAATAAATACACGTTTTTGGACAAAAATTATTTTGATTCCAACGATTTCATCAATTGTGAACAACGGTTTACAATGAAATTTATACAAAAACTGTCTAGAATACATAGAAAATTGTAGTTTGTGAAATGAGATAAATGAACAGGAGAAAACTCACTGACCTGATTCGTAGCATTTGCCACAAATAATATGACCACATGATGTGAAATAAAACGGACATTGTTCGTTAGCCTGAGTCGGCATACGAATGCATACATTGCAATGAATCCAATCTCCCATTTCTAGGATTAAGCTTAACTAAAAAAATTCACAATTAAACCATTCCATCATTAAATTTTAAATAATGCTAAGATTTATTTATCTTTAAATTTAAAAAATTGATACCTTAAATTAGCAATGAACTTGGACCAGAAGATTGATTGCTCAAATTAATACACTGAAAAAGTTCTACCTCACTGTCATCTACACTCTTCCACCGTTCCATTAAATGATTTACCCAAGCAGATACCCGGGACAAACCCCCGAATCCACCAAAACAATGCTCCTCCAATAACGAAATCTGCCACCGAGAAACCCAACGAGCAACGTCAACAATGCAGCTGTAAAATTATCCATCCATCCATCATTTATTAGAAAAAAAGCGCAAGCGGTAAAAGCTTGAAATTACGTGCATTGGCGCAAAATGACAACGACTAGGTATCATTGGTTAAATATCTACCGTACGAAATGTGCGCGAACTTCAAATCGATCATCAAATGAATGAATGAAATTAGAGGAGATGCTTACGTGCAATTTGATAAGGAATTTTTTGGAACATTCTAGAAATCCTCTCGCTTTTCTCTCATCATTCCTCCCTTTCTCTAATTTGAACATTAAGAGGAAAAGTCGGGAATCGCGGGGAATTCGTGCAATTCTACCTGAACAGTATGGTTACAAGTTAGAATCGAGTAATGAATCGATACGGTAGAATTAGTGTTCTTGATTTCGAGTAGACTGGATACGGTAAATTGTAGTTCCCAGTTGGTAGAATTTTCCGAGCTATGCTAAGAGTGATGTCTTCCTCCTTTTTATTGATTTATTTCCACTTTAAGAAAAGCAAATTTAAGATTTAATGAGAAATACGGTGCGAAAATTGGTTATTTCCTTGAAATTTCTTTTATTCAATTCAAATTATTGCAAAAGAAGAATTGCAAGACAGTTCTGCCAAATCTTTAAAGCTTACACTTTGATTTTAGTAATTCAGTTAATTTAAGCCTAGCAATTTAGTTTTATTACACTTATGCTAATAATTTCATAAAGTTCAAATGATCACTGCTTGGATTTCATTAAATTTATCAAAGAAGCAATTAATGGGCGCTTACGACAGCTATCTGCTGTTGAATCGCCATATATTATTTAGAAATCATTTTTTCGCATCATTTCCGCTCTTTTTTTTCTTATTCATGAAGGTTTGATTCCAGAAATCTTCAAGACGTTTATTGATTTTTCTTTTCTACGACTGTTTGAGAGTTGATGAAATGATTTAGAGAATGCCTTCTCATATAGCACATTTCTTAGTATCGTTTGGTCGTTCACTTTGAGAGCATTGTCCGGAAAAGTGTGAATCATTTTTGGGGTTTATTTCATAGCTTCAAGAATTTTTTACGTTCCAATGTATTCGAACATAATCAGTGACATCTTGAAATGCCCTTTCAGCAATTAAAACATTGTTATGTTTCGAAACTAAAAAACTTAATTGATAAATAAATACTGCACTATTCAAATTACATTGAAGTTATTTATTATCAATCTTTCATGTACCGTAGCAACTAAATCTTAAATTTTTTATTTATATTGTGGACTCTTATGAGTGTCAAATTTTTGCAGATCCGTGATCAATCAATGCAATGCGTAATGACAACATCACTGGAAGAATGATGATTTCAGTTCCATCATTGTGGCTTACTTTCCCAAATGAAGATTTGCTGGACTTCATCCATTTGACACAGACACGCTTATAGATCAGTGCAGGACGTATAAGTCAGCGGATATGTGATCCAGGAGATGTTAGATTAGGCAATAAGCTGATGCATAGGTTCTGCGATGAGATTTTCTTATCGGGTTAGTTTCTACTGGTAATCGCAAAGTAGGTAGTAGCATAATGGATTGTGTGTCTTAATGTCACCACCTGATTGGATGTTACAGTAGACCAATCGTGGCAATCAGTTTGAGAATATTTTATTTCAGAAAGTCTTTATATGGAGGACGCAACGTTACCATAAAGAACACTCTTGGCAAAGGGACGACCCTCCGTCCCGGAGACTTGTGCAACTGAGTCTTCAACAGTATGGCTTAAGTGCCGGTGAAACCTGTCTGTTGAAGGACTGTCTCAAATGATCAATGAGTGAATGTTAAAGATTGAAAGGTAAGTAACCACTCCTAAAAGTTTTTGAGGAAGTACAGGTATTAACTGCAAGAAACTGGTTAAAAAAATTGTTGCAAAAAAAAAATAAGTGATCGTTTATGGTAAGTTTTCAAGCGCAAGTGCAACAGTGTCACACGAGAAATAGCTTTCTGGCTTGTTACTAAGTAATTGGAATATTCTGACAAATTTTCAAAGAAAAAACATTTAATAAGATTTTTATGCTTGTTTAATTATACATTTTGCACGTATACATATATAGTAAGTGAAATTTGATATTTCAAAAATTCAAGACAAAAATTAGAAAAAAAAGAATCTGATCAAATATACAAAATAGAACAATGAGAAAATGCTTTTTTTTGCAAAAAATATACTGTACAACTGAAATTTCATTCAAATCCAATTTTCTTTCTGACTGTCAATAACTGAGCCAAGCGTGCGGAACCGGGATAACTTAAAATTTTAAAGCGCCTCTTCTTATTTGTAGTATCAAATTGGACAAGAGAAGAAAATGGTCTTCAAAGTATAAATTATGAAAAATAAATAGAAAAATTATCGTAAATATTTTAGAAACCATGCCAAACATAAATTCTTATTAGAAATTTTACTGTAATTTGGGCGATTAAAATATAACAGACAAACGATAAGCGAATTAAAACCCAAAAGACATCCAATAACTTTAGAAATCATTTTATTGAATTGAACATTTAACTGTAGACAATATGACCACTTCTTGGTTTTGGCCATTCATCGTGGTGAAATCTAGAAAAAATCAAATCAGTTGAATTCTTCAAGATGACATCTGGATGAGTCCTAAATTTTTAAACCGTTTATATTTTTCCAATAATTTGATGTAAATGTCAAATTTCTTTGAATACACGAGAAAATAGACAAAACAGTGATAATTAAACATTTGATAATTAATATATAATTTGTGAAATCAGCTTCATAACAACAAAGCAAAATCAAAAATTCTTATACAAACAGTTGTGCAAAGGTGAAAAGACCAAAAAAAAGCTCTGGTAGTAATTGGAGGTGAGAAGAAAAAAGAATTCTGTTTGAATACAATACATTGTCAGATATATGGAGAAACTAACCGCATCTAAAATTCAGTGAATGTTTGCGTTCATTTAGAATAAAGCAAAAGAGTTGAAATGTAAGACATTGTGAAAGTGTCCAAAGAATTCAGAATTAAAATAAAATAGAATATTTCCATCAAATTTAGCTCTGTGTTCACTGATTGTGTGAAAGTTAAATCATTTGTTGGTTTTCATCAGAAAGCTAACAAAGTTTTGGATTTCAAATTTTCATGATAAAAATAAAATGCACACAGAACTTGCCTAGTAGTCTTGCATTTCTTATAGTTAACGAAGCGTAATAGTCATCTGAAAGGAAGCGTGAGAAATTTTGACAATATATATGACCAAAAAATTTCATGTAACAGCAACCAGCAAGCTATATATATGTATTCAAAATTGTGAAAATATACCTTGCTCCCTCCGGAAAACTTGATTTTTCGCTTATTTTTGTTCTGATAATACGGATTACTGATTGTTTATCATCAGGTTTACTCCACAACAACATTCACAAAAATGAGTAATACATGAAAAATTTCATTAAATTTTAACCTATGAGTGAGTACAATCTTGCTACTCTATCATATTTTTCAATTTAAATTTCAAGTTATCTTACTTACTTTGTTACTGCTGTTATCAATTTCTTTTAATGGTTTTGCGACAATTAACTCATTATCATTATTTTCATCTGCAGCAATATTTTTATGTTATAATTGATGCAAATACTAAGAAATATGATTAAATTTGAAACAATAGATAATTAAGAGTAAAAAATTAAAATGATGAGAATGATATTAATGGTATATGAAAAGTAAAAATTGAGAAAATCTCAAGTAAGGAAAAATGACTTCATTTCTTTTTCTTTATAGCATTGCTAATTTTATTTATTTCTCGTTATACATTGCAAGATCCATGCTTATTGCCCAATTTACTAAATGCACTATTTTTGAATGAACCAAAACCACGTCGAATACCACAATCCATTGATTTTGTCCGACTGACATTTTTCTTCACTGGATTTAACGGTAATGTATCTTGATGGGGTCCATAGCTTGAGCTACCGTTGGATGATGATGCGGAGCTTGTTTCGTAGCTAAATTAACCAATTCTTTTGCGTTTAAGTATTCTTTGTAAACATTTAATTTGGATTTCTCAAAAAATTCATTATATCAGTGGTTGAGTGGGCAATACATGCATTAATAGGCTAGAGATGAAAACAAAATTAACTGGTTATTCTTACAAAATCAAATGAATTGAAAAATTAATGAAGAATTGGTTTGAAATAAGTAATAAAATAATAATAACGTTACAGCAAATTGAAATAGTTTAAAAAAGAAATTCAAATATGCCAGAGTACCATATTCAGCAATCGATAATCTATTCCAAAGTAAATAAAACTAATTCAGCTAAAAATATTTCAAGTATTGAATAGTTCAATAAAGCTGAAACAGAAATACTTTAAGATATGGTGAAGTTTTTGCTGCTATAATTAATATCCATCCAAAATAAGATCGTTCTAATGTTGCTGCTATACTTGACATCAAAGATAATTGGTAATTCTTTTAAAATGTTCGAATAGAATCCAAGACTTACGTTGATGAAATTAGTAATTCACTTTGGCCATCTCCACAACTATCCTTAATATCTCCATACAGTCGTGGTGTTGATCCAATAGCTTTTGTAGATGATAGTAAGACAGCTGAGCTGTTGTACTGAATTGGCAATTTCTGCAAATTCAGCTAAAGTTAGAAAGAAAATTAAAAACGTAAATAAGTTAATTCTATTAAAAGTTTATACTATCAAATTGTTATTAATTAAGCCTTTTTAATTAACAATGACATTTTGCTTAATGAGTGGAATAAATAAATTTTTCTGAAGTAAAATATCACAAACAAATTAAGCCAAACCATTTTCTTCAAATACAACAATCGAATCTAATAAGCGTATGCTTTGTTTGGAAAACTTATTAATATGATGAATTAATTTCTATACTACAATTATTTCATATGGAAAATAAACGCAGTAAACAAGGAACCTTTTCTCCGTTAGTTTTTTTTTTTTTGATCAATTTATAAATGAGGATGAAGACGATCGCAGCGATAATGATAAATCCGGTCAAGCAAAGACCATACAGCATGGCATTCATCTGCGACGTTGGTGATATGGATGTGGAGGACGACGGTGAATCATTACCATCCAGAATTACTGATTGAAGCTGACTGTCGCCAAAAGATCCCAATTTTACGTCTGTTTTCGAAATTTTATTCAGTTAATAATATTAATTTTAATTCTACTTTTCACTCATTAATTTTCTTTTATATCAAATTAAAATAAGAAAAAATGAGAGAAGACAAGACAATTTATGCTTTAATTATATTAACTTACATCAAATGAGCAGCTTCATAAATACGATAAAATTTTTGGTGACATCTGAGTAAAGCATGTGCAAGAGTAACAGTAACGCTGCCAAATAATTTCACTTTTAATTCGATTTATTCAAAATTTTTGAATTAAATTAGATAAAATTAATTAAAACCTTTGCAAACTGAACAACATTGTCCTGGTATTTGCATAGAATCATTACACTTCGTGCAGAGTTGCTCTTTACAAATTGTTCTACCACCTGGTTGACAGGTACAATTACGACATGAACCATCGCGCCATTCTTCATTAACACTGTAAACATTTTTCCCATAACTGCATGCTGCACCGGATGATAATACATCTAAAAAGTTGATAAATTAGCAGAAAAAATGTTTAATATTATTTTTTCAATATTACAATTAAAATTTTCATCGAAAAAGTTTCACTTAAAAATTTCCAAGTCCAGTCAATCAATTGAACCTTTTTAAAAAATAATTTCAAATTTGGTTTACTACTTGGTTAATATTTAATTTTCATATATAATTAACAATTTTATTGAAAATATTTAACAATTTCCGACATTGATTTGTTTTTTAGAGAGAAAAAGAATGGTTTTAAATACAGCTAAATTGATATACCTGAACAAACAGGACAACATCTTCCTTTAATTGTTAATGGCATTCCACGACAAACTGTTAACAAGCGGCATTTCTCTTTGAAGCATTCAATTTTCACGCCATCATTATTTGCGACACATCTAAACATCGGTGAGGTAAATAATAGAACAATTTATTTTAAAAAATTTTAAGTAAAATTTCAATTCTTCCCAAAATTTTCTTAATTTTAGTAATTCTGATATATCAGGAAATGTATGTACTTGCATGAAGTGCATTCATCTGTCCTCCAACTTGATCCAGATATATGTACAACATAATTACTATCCGTGCATACCAACTGATCGGTATTCGGTAATGCTAATTCCGGAAAACCTATTGTTTTCGGTTCCTCCGGACATCTGGAACAAGCCAAGTTGGATGAATGTAAATGTTTTTCGTCACAGAAAATTTTACTCGTAAGAAATGGTCAGTTCGGTGAACCTTTAAACCATAATATCACTAAATTACACTGATAGCAAAAAAATAATTAATGATCAATTTTTGCTTCTGAATAATGACAATTGGCTGATTTTAATCGATGAATTATCAATTGCAACATGAATCGTCCAAGATATTTGGACCTCTTAATTAATCAAAAAAGATCCGTTAACATACTTTGGACAACATTGATTTTCTTCATCAAAAATTGGACTTGGACAAGCGACTGGTGGACATTCCACCACACGACATAGGACATTACCTACGCGACAGGTACACGACGTACAGGGAGCTAATTGCCATGTCTCTCCGTCAACAAATAATCGTCCAGCACTTTGACAAACTGTATGTTCATGCTTCGAAAGACCCACCGATGGTTGCAAATCACAACTTGCACAACAAGCATCTTTAAAGAACACAAGACTTTTTAAATTTACATCCAACTTTCATGCGTTACTCTTTGGTTCATTCAATATTTCAAAAATTATTACGCCTTTGGTAGAAATGTTTATTCAAATTTCCGCCAATTATTTTCATAAAAATTAACTTGCTTATCAAATATTAAATAAAATTCTTCCCATTTATGCCAGTAAAAATTAGCTTCATTGTAATTTCTGCTAATTACTATCATCAAAAACTACAAGCACTTGTTTTCAATGTGAAAAACATTTACGCATACGTTCGAATAAGCAAGGCGTGACTTGAATTTATGTCAAACATTTTTCAATATACATACCTTCCTCTTTTTTCCAATGTTCAATTGGACATGATTCGTTACGTTCTGGACATGAAATAAGTGAGCAAAATTCCTTAAAAAAAATAAAAGAAGAAAATTATTTTTTTCAATTACTCTCTCCTTAATTAATTTGAAAATATCTTGATATGTATGTACTAGAAATATTTCTGCTAATGAACTATTTAAACACAACACTAAGACGGAAAACAAAACAAAAAAGCAGTCCCTAATCCTAGTCTAAAAATTAATGACTGGTTAATTATCTCATCAATTAACTAGCTCATTAATTAATTAACTGACCAACAGCGATTAATTAATTAACTAACATGTCTTTGCTCACAGAAGCAATGACGACAGCCATCATTCCACCACTCACCACTGTCACGCTCGTATAGTTTACCCGCTTGTGTGGTAAATGAAAAACATTTGTCCCAACCGCCAGGCTCTTTTCGCACTGACAATAACTTTGCATCAATTCGACTCTTTGCTGCAAACAAAATTTGACCAATACCATCCAGTACTATTTAAATTCCATTTTATTGGTCAAAATTTGCTTTTATTTAGATTTTAAATTCTACATGTATAATTAAATTTTAATAATTTTGTTAAAATTTGCTGAAAATTTTTAATTTATTAACAATTTTTTTTAACAAAATATTCGCTTTCATTGTGCAAGAAAATAATTAAAATCAATTTTTCTCGTGAAATTTTAAATAAATAAAATCGTTGTATTTTTTTGATTAATATGAAATTCTTGAATTTTCCGCGAAAAATTTTAAAATTAATTTCGGAAATAATTCGTAATAATGATAAGCATACCTTGACATTTGCATATGGGACAACCATTATTATTATTTTGAAAGCCATACAAGCAATGTTTGTAACATTGATGAAGTGGTGGACACTTTGCACATTTGCACACTGCACAATTTTGTGCATCGTGCAAGTAGCCATGTGCACAAATTCTGAAATTTGAAAAAAATCGTTTTTTTTTTATAAAATTATGTTTTTTAAGGAAGAAAATTATTATTTGATAATAACAATGAAGTTTATAAATTAATTAACAATTACATGAAATTATAAATTTTCAAAATTTCAAATTTTAATTATTTTTTTTAAGAAAATCATTCGAATGAAATTCTTTTTGGAACAATCAATTTGTCTATTCAACAATAAAAAAAAATAATAAAAAATTTAATTTTTTGAAATTTAGCGATGAAAAAAAAAAAAAATGAAATAAGCGAGGAATTACTTGCAAATTTGTTAATTTTATTAGCAACAAGAATTGTGAGTGAAATTTTAAATGGAAAAAATTAATTAGCTGATTAATTGAAAGGAATGAATTACTTATCACAATTCTGATCATTAAGTTCACGGCAATTACCACTGACAACGGTCTGTACAGGTGCGCATTTACATTGAAAGCAACCGTTTGAATCACGTAAAAGGCCATTCTCACAACGTAGTGGACAATGCTCCATGGATGAACATATGGCTGGATTGACGATCACTGTCGGCTCTGAAACTTTCCTCAAACTTTTTTTTTTCAATTTCCGAAATTACAATTTATTAATTGATCAAAGTTTGTTTAAAAATGCACTGAAAAAAAAGTTTTAAACTGTTAATTATTTTTTTTTTAAACAAACTATTAACTTTCATTATGAAAAGCAATTAATTATTCATTTGCAAAAATTTTTCTTGTGAAATTTCAAAAATTTTGAATTTTGATTCATTTAAAAGTTTTTGAACAAAATTAAAATATTTTAACTTGAAAAACGATTTTTACATTTTGTAATTTAAAAAAGTTTGCTTGAATAAAAATTAAATTTTACTTTTCGTTTTTTGAATTTAAAAAAAAAATAAATAAATTTATTAAACGAAACCATCACAAGCGGGACAACATTGGCCGGGAATTTTCCTTGGATTATCACATTCTACTTGGCACATATGTTTCTGGCAATAGTATACACCATCTGGACCACAAGAACAACTAAATTTCAATTATAATTTTAAAAAAATTTTTTTAATTAATAAAATTTTCGATTTTTGAAAAAAAAATTCAAAATTTTAACGTTACAAAATTACTCAGTAATTCGTCTAAATTAAACTTTTCATTTTGAAATGTTTTTAATTTTTAAAAAATCAAACTTTTTTTTGTCGAACTATTTTTGTTTACTTTTTTTCTTTGTTTCTCATTCCTCTCGACAATTTGCTTGAAATGTAAAATTTAAAAAATGAAATGAATTCACTAGCCTTGTACAATTATCCTTTTGCCAAGTTTCATTTTTCTTATGCTTTACACCATCCGCTTGGCAGCCAAGGCATACAGGACAGCATTCATTTTCCGGTATAGCTACCCAAGTACAATGTGCTAAACAAAAATTGAAATTCAATCAAGTTCAATCAAAAATATTGATTTCATTAATTACTAATCCATTCATAATTCTTTTTGCTAAATTCATTTAGCTGATTAAATTAATTGTAAATCATTAGCAATTCCTTCTTCTTCTTTTTTTTTTTTTTGAATTTCATAACAAAAAATTTTCAAGCAAATTTTTTCAAATCAAAAGCAAATTAAATTAGAATTTAAATTCAATAAATTTCAATATTATCAATGAAGCAGACTGTTCAACTCTGCATTCTATTAAGTTTTATTTGTAATTAATTAGTTTATCATTGTTTAGATTGTTGATTGCCAGATTCATTAGAATTTCTATTTTAATTGACCAGTTAATTAATTGCAGTGATAAGCGACTATTAGTTAATGTTTAAGTTATTTTCATTGTTCCAATTTAATTAAGAAAATTTAATTGTCAATTCTTTGATATATTAGATAAATTTCTTTCTTTCAAATTTTCCATTTTAATTTTTATCAAAACTGATAAAAATTAATTTTTCTCGCAGTAATTACTGATTAAATCTTCAAATTAAGTTTGAAATTTATAATTTCTCTTTCATTAATCGTAATTTTAATTGAAAAATTTTGTTTTCTTGATTTATTAAATTTAATTATATTTTTTCTTTTAGCGTTTGTCCTGCTTGATCGCAGGGTCCGCTTCTGTGGAGCATTGTCTTCTTACGCCCGGCTCCACAGATGTAAGTTGTTGTTGTGTTTTGGACTCAGGGCGATACTTCCTGCCCATTCCATCCAGGTGGCGTAGATTTCTTCTTTCATACGGCCACTGTCGGAGATTGTTGA